>JAANDH010000269.1:10161-136171 GCA_011799765.1 Nymphaea thermarum | reverse complement strand
AAATAAATATATATATATATATATATATATATATATATATATATATATATATATATATATATATATATATATATATATATATATTAAAGCAACTATTAAATGAATCAAATGTTGTACAAGAAAGACAACAAATCTTATAACACCAAAATTTTGCTTGTAAAAAAGTCACATTTAAAATCCAAAGTGTCAAGCTACTGAAGACTGGACAAAACTATTTGAGTGCAAGAAACAGGCTAAACATTCATCCAAAATTCACATATTGCAAAAAGCTCAAGCATACTAAAGATAGATGTGGCATTTGCATGGAAAACCTCTTAATGAAAGAATTTTAGAATTTCCTCAAAAGAGATGATCAATACTCAGAAAAGTATCTCAGAACTTGCAAGACTCCTGCAACAGGTCACACAATCCAACGTAGTCGTAACAGGGCCATCATCCTCTACACAAATCTCAGGTAACACTCGTAAGCTCTTACTAATTCTAACACATGGATAATTGATAGTGGTGCCACTCACGAGACAAGTGTCAGTGACTCAGGTCACAAGAGATGGAAGAGTTACCTCTCATTAGTAGTAGTAATCGTTATAGTAATGGTTTATTCGTGGAAAATTTTCCAAATAGCCTTTTATATGTTAATAAGCTGACAAATGAACTCAACTATGATATCTTGTTTTCTCTACGAAGAAGGTTTTGCTGCTAGATAGGTCGTCCTCTAGGACAATTGATGAAGGGTACTGATTGAGAGTTTACGCAAAGTCTTGCAACAAATTAACGACCTATGCAGGCACAACCCAATTGAATGGTTCACGCGAAACAAAACACATGCATCTATTGAAAGTGACAAGATCATT
The DNA here is from genome assembly GCA_011799765.1 of Nymphaea thermarum. NCBI lineage: Eukaryota > Viridiplantae > Streptophyta > Magnoliopsida > Nymphaeales > Nymphaeaceae > Nymphaea > Nymphaea thermarum. Next base: position 135,320 of record JAANDH010000269.1, on the reverse strand, counting down.
AAAGTTTGGCATGAATGTGCCACCAGAATTCTGATCTAATGCAATGGCAACCTCTTGTTACTTAATCAATCAAACACCAAATTGTAAGCTCAATAAGAGTCCATTTGAGATTGTGTATAAGAGGAAACCTTCACTCAAGTACCCGGAACCAATGTTTTAGAACCCAATGAATTGGGACTCGACTCGGTTGTTCTCAACCTGTGACTCGGTGGGTCAACTCAACAACTCGGACCAGGTTATGTTAACTTTTTTTTTAAGAAAAAACAATGTATAATTTGTCTTTTAGACATAAAAAGTTTGTAAATGACTTCATTTCACTTATAAAAAAGTCAAACTAATATAAAGCGAAGTCATGACTAAGTTCATCCTCCATGAATTGTTGCAATTTAGCATTTCGAATGAAAGGACATTAAGAAAATTCAATCAATTTCGTTGGTATTGCTCGACTTTAACAAACTGAACTTGTATCTTTAATAAAGTAATAAACAAAACTTAGGTGTTAACATGTATCAATTATAAACAACAATAAATTATTGAAGCATGAAGTAAAATGAGTCACCCTACTGGGTTGACTCGTTAGGGGGGTGAGCCGACAGATATAAACAAGAAGATTTGCTGAAAATGTACCACATTTTCCACAAGACGAGACAAGATATTGCATTAGTGGGAGTGTACAAATATATCATTACCAATTGCAGAATTACATGCTGATTGTTGCACATCTGGAGGATATGAAATGGAGCCGACAGAACTGTATACTAAACAGCAACAACCTCAACGTTTTGCGCCAAATGGAACTCAGCAGCAAAGCAATAATCAACGGGAAGCAAAGGAAGTTGAGAACCTCCACATATTTATATCATAGGCCATGTTCTAGTGAGTGTCTCGCTCTTGGAAGAAGACATGCCAAAACCTATCACTACACCCTTGTTGTGAAGTCGAGAGAGAAAGAGGGGGCCAGGAAAAAGGGGTGTGAGGGGGGAGAGAAGAACCTGTCCACTTGGCTTCATAATGAAATCACTAATACCAAGATCAACAAGAGATAGAGAAAGTATGTCTCATTTTGATGGAGACCTTATCGTCCCCACCTACCGGGAGAGATACGTGTGTAGGTAGTCACTGCTGCGATCCACAAGCACGCTGTGGGCGGTCAAATTGATTCATCCACCACAAACGGCCACACACAAGTTCCAAAAGACATTAATGTGGCAGAACATTTGAAAAGGTCACACATTAGCTAGACTGGGAAGAAAATTGAATGAGAAGAGAATGGACCGTTACTTTTACTTTTGCTTTGGTGTTTGACAGGATCCGATGTGGTCTTGTGAGTTCAAATACTATTTTGTATGACATTATTTATATGAATTACCAATGCCCTATTAAACATCATTTGGTATTCAGATCAAATTAATCTGACGATCTTCTGCCTTTGCGAAAACATGATTCATCATGTTTTTGTTCAATTTTAGTTGGTAACTTAGACCCCGATTCCAATATACTTTGTTGCCCGTGGTTATCCATGATCATCTCATGGGCTTCTGCCACCTATTTTCCAGTGCAAATAGAACCCCACCTAAATACTATACATAACTTCTGCCACCTATTTTACTTTCCAATTCACAAGGGAGAGGTGTGTGCCCGTCCGTTTTTGCATAAGCCAACATCTTCACATACAGTATATTTAGTTGGTCGAATTGACTGGTCCATGAAAGTTCTATGGTCTGTTTTCTTACTATGCATACTGTTTCTCTAGACTTCAAATAATGGTTAATAGGCGGGTCGACAATTCTCCACATAGGTCCCGAAATAGCCCTGCACTCCGAGGGCATGACAAAATGGGGAAGGGCAGGGGTAGAGTTAAGCATTTTTTGTTGCATTGGAACGCCGAAATGTAATTTTTTGAATTTTTTATATAAAAGAAATTACAATTTGAGTAAATTTTTTATTTTTTGGAAGGAGCTTCGATTTCTTAAGGTTCTCTCGTTGTACTTCTTCATGACCTCGTAATGTTGGAATACACTTACGGGTAAGAGAGAAAAAAATGTGGTTTTGAGAATGAAAAGCAATTCTTTAAAGCACTTTTTCTACCATATAAAGGACTGTTTTGTTAAAACTTAAAACGATTAACTTTAGTGGCTCTTTTTTTCCTTAATTCAATATTTCGCTAGTGTTAAGAAAGAAAGAATTGTAGTTCTTATTTCTCATTTCAATTTAATGTTTTGCGGGTTTGAGGAACTTATGTGTGGGGTAAAATAAAGGAATTTTTGTTCTCATTTTTCATTCCATTTCATTTTAATGTTTTTCGGATCATTTTTAGCTCTACCACGTCCTGAGTAGTATTCTTAGATTTAAATATGTCATCCGGTGTGCCATTCGATATCCAGGAGATTTATATATAAGACTGTAAGATTACTGCACCTTCAAACGATTTGATATTAAAATTGAATTAGCTGTAAAAATATGAATTTAAAATATTTAAATTATACAAACAAAACGAATCACACAAAATTCTATAAGCTGAAAAAGCTTTAGATAATATAAACAGCCAACTGAGATATGATTTAATGAAAGCCTACCGAATATAAAGGGAAACAAGAGACAAATTGCTTTAAGCTTTTTTAGATCTTTAGCCAATTACAAGTTAAGGGAGAAGTCTTAAGGAGTTGGTGCAATGGATGGAAAGGAAGCTGCTGGGCGGCCAATTTTCTTTCAAATTTTCAAGACATTAACTCTTTGCATTGTTAAAAAGGCACCAATTCTGTGTTGTAAAAAAGAGGATTACTAATGTAAGTTAATTGTTAAAAAGGCACCAATTCTGTGTTGTAAAAAAGATGATTACTAATGTAAGTTAAAGTGTTGTCTACGTATGTGACATCTTGAAACACTAAAAGTGAACCTTATACTTATACCTTATAGGAGTACAACAAAATTAATTTATAGTTGTGGCTTTCAAGGAATGGTAGTGTACTCGGCGACATGGAGCTCCTCTAATAACTCAATTTCGAGTCTTAAAGTAGTTATTGTCATGAACACAAACCCTTAGCAAAAAAAAAAAAAAAAATCATACAGTAAAAAAACCCCACTTTCCAGACGGTGAAAAACCCACTCACCGCTTGTACGAGTGGCGCCTGTCAGCTTTGAATAGCCGAACTCCGTCGGGGACGTCGATGATGACGCTAGTCGACGACGAGCAAGTCGAGTGAAGACCGTCCTCTTTTATTATCGTGCAAGCAAGCGCGAGAGAGAGGGGAAGGGGGAGAGAGAGAGAGACGTTTTTCTTTATAAGGAGGAGGAGTAGGGGCCAAAACAGCAATAGCAAGTAAATCAAAGGCAGGGGAGATATATTTGGTGGAGTGAGGAAGAAGATAGAGAGTCCGAGTGAAGCGAAAAAGCCATGGAGCCTCCCCAATCATGGGCGAATTGGGGCTCTGTTCTTGCCTCCTTCATGTTCATTGCCGCCTTCGCCAAAGACTTCCTTCCCTTCTCCCCCCGCAGCCTAATTAAAAGGATCTCCCACAAGCTGTTTGATTTCCTCTACCCTTACGCGGAGATTCGAATCGACGAGCAGAGCCGCGACTGGTTAAGAAGCAGCAGCAAGGTCTTCGACCTCGTCTCCGTCTACCTCGCCGCCAATTCCTCCAAGTCTGCAAGGAAACTCAGGGCCAACTTGGACAAAGACAGTGAGAACCTCAATTTGAGTATGGATGTGTACCAAGAGATCACGGATGAGTACAGTGGCGTCACCGTGTGGTGGTCGTCTCACACCAGCTCTTCTCGGCCCTCGCCCTTCACCTTCTACTCTGAGACAGAGGAGCGCAGGTACTAGAGTCGTTCTTATGTTATTTCTGCTAGCAACGAGAGAGTTTCCTTGGTGTAAAATCTTCAAGAACCCTTCTACCCCAGAAATCTCTCTCTCTATCTCGCGTCAAGAGTTTGAGGCGTAAGGTTTTATTTATGTATAAAATTTTAGACAACAATTGACAAGTGAAGGGCAGACTGTAAAGGGGAGCCATGAAGGATGTTAAGGTGAAAGGCTTGGATTAAGCTTCAATCCTGCCATTCTGCGCTCTGAGACTTTCTTATGACTGTGTTTTCTCTGTAAGATATTGGAGCTCACTCCGGGTTTACCACTTGAAGGGCAAGACAGGCCTATTAAGAATTTTTGTTTCTTTTAAACTAATTCTGCTACAAAATCACATGCATAATGAAAACCCTTTGTCAATGAGTCCTTTAAGTTTGTCTTCACAAGAGGATGAAATATTCTCTTATTATGTTCTTCACGAGTTGTTACTTTGCCTCTGTTGTTGTTTCTTATTTGCTTCCCTTATGGTAGCCTCCCTGTTCTGTTGTTGTTGTTTCTTGTTCTCTTGCTTTATGTCAGTCTTCTAAACTCGAGGCTTTCTGTTATTGCCTAGACACCATGTTTTTGGCTTTCCTCATTGTTTCCTTCTTTTGCTTTACACTCTGATGGACGTGGCAGGTACTATATCCTCGCCTACAATAAGCGACACAGGGAACTGATAATAAACTCCTATCTCAAGCATGTTTTTAATGCGGCCAAAGCCATTGAAGTTAAGAACAGGCGCAGGAAGCTCTTCACGAACATGCCAACCAGAGACCATGATTCATTTTCATCCAGGAAACGTGCATGGAGCTCTGTGGGCTTTGAGCACCCTGCTTCATTTGACACACTGGCAATGGATCATGACAAGAAAGCTGAGATCTTGGAAGATCTTGATTTCTTCAAGAACGGAAAGGATTACTACGCAAAGATTGGGAAAACATGGAAGCGCGGTTACTTGCTCTATGGTCCCCCTGGAACTGGTAAATCCACACTCATTGCGGCCATAGCCAAGCATATGGATTATGATGTTTATGACCTCGAGCTCACTGCTGTGAAGAGTAACACTGAATTGAGGAAGCTCTTGATCGACACGAGCAGCAAATCAATCATTGTAATTGAAGACATAGATTGCTCTTTGGACCTGACGGCTGAACGGAAGAACAAGAAGATGGAAGAGAAGGCGCCTGATGGCGGTGAAAAGCAGAAGATTCCCAGAATGGATTACTCAGAGAGGGATGAGAGCAAGGTGACACTATCGGGACTGCTTAACTTCATCGATGGATTGTGGTCTTCATGCGGGGAGGAAAGGCTAATAATCTTCACCACCAACCACATTGAGAAGCTGGATCCTGCCCTCATCAGGACAGGCAGGATGGACAAGCACATTGAGATGTCTTACTGCACCTATGAGGGGTTCACTGTTCTTGCCAAGAACTTCTTGAATTTGGAGGACCAGCCTCTGTTTGATGAAGTAAAGAAGCTCTTGGAGAATGAGAAGGTGGAGGTGACCCCAGCAGATGTTGCAGAGAGATTGATGCCAAGGACCAGACATGAGAAAGACAGCAGGACTCCCTGTCTAGAGAAAGTGATCGAATTCATGAAGAACGCAAAAGAGGAAAAGATGAAGAAAGAGAAAGATGGTGATCCACAAGAATCCACAGTAGATGATGATGGCCTCACTGCTAGCAGTGAAGGGAGTGATTAGTCTTTCAGTTTTATGCTCTTGTATGTATTTTGATAATTTTGAAAGAGCTCTGATGGAGACCCAAAATGGTGTATTTTGCAAATAAACTTTTTCCCCCACTTTAATAAAGGATTTAAAGTTGAAGGAGATGATGCAACAAAGCCTTAGACTGGCTTTAAGTATAAAACCACGGTTCGAACCTTTGTATAATCTAAAGCATAGTTGGCAAACCTGGTGATGCAACTTGGGAATCGGAATGGTTTTACTTATTGGGTCGCCGTAAAGCATAGTTGACAAACCCGGCAAAGAATAGTTGACAAACCCGCTTATTTAACCCCAAGCGATCTACACCAAGACTCGGCTGACTCGGCCAAATTGAGTTTTGGCAATGAAATTTATTTTGATTTTTTTTAAATGAATCAATATGGAAAGACTAACAAATGGAAGAGGAGGCTGAATTGCTTAGTTTATATATATATATATATATATAATGATAGAAGGTGAACAATTTGTTAGGGGATTTTGCCTTTTCGGTAACCCTCATGCTCAAAACCTTAAACAGCATCGTCATTGATATCTCTCTGATACGTGCCTACCTTCGAGCGGCCAAGACGGCTTCGGAGTAGCCCCTCGGCAGTCCGGCCCTACCACTCTCCCTCTTGGGTTGATCAGGCCATCGATGACCTCCCAACACTGGAGAGAGAATACCTTCTTTTTTTTTTTTACATTTTAATGATTTCACCATATCTTTAAGCATTGAGTAGTTAATTTATATCATTTGAAGAAAAATTAAAAAGAAAGAGAGAGCTAAAGTCTGGTAAGTTGGTTGCATGTCGATGGTCCGATTCTTAGTATTTGACTTGGCCGAGTCACCGAGTCAACCCGCCGACCCGATTCTCAAGTTTGCTGACTATGATCTAAAGCAGAGTGCACTTGCTGGAGGTGCTTCCAAGAGTGTTCAGGTTAGCTCTTGTTGGAAAAATATGATGATTTAATTGCTTGGCATTTTCTTGAGCTTCCTTTTTTTGTTTTATTTCTTTTTTTCCAAGAAGAGGTCAAGTGGGCCCTAGCATGTTTGCATGGATCGATGCGCTGGTTGAGCATATGCATACAATCTCTTAACACATTTTCTATGGCATGTCAGACATGTTTTTTGGCATCTTGCACTTTGATGATGTTTGTTTCTTTATTTATTTTGAGCCGGTGGCTAGTTCTCTCTCGCTTTCTCTCTCTAGATCGGTAAAGTAATTGTAGCATGGCTTTAGAATCTGTAAATTGGATCAATTTTAATTTCAATTTGCAATACTTTAATAGCTAGAGATCGAGAGAAAGACCCACTTTTGTAGGTAGTGCTTGATATGTCATGCATAGGATCATTCATAGGGCTGCACACAAGCCAAGTCAAGTTCGAGTTGGGCCAACTCAAGTTCGACTCAACTCAAAAAACTCGAGTCTGAACTCGAGTCAGACTTGATAGAATAAGCCCAAACTTGACTCGATGATATAAGTTGAACTCGAACTCGACTCGTTTAACTCGTTTATGTTAAGCACTCGCTTATATTAAGCATGTGTCGTTTCTTTTAATTTGTTTACCTCGTTAACTCGTTTAACTATTTTCTCATTATTATTCAACATACATTATTAGTCGAGCCAAATCACTTTTAAACAAGTTTAGTTCTTATAAATCAAACTCTGACTCCTTTAATATTTTGAGCACATATTTGAAGTCGAGCTTGACTCATTTATAAATAGCTGAGTTTGAGTCAAGCTGGAGTTGGCTCGAATAGTTGTGTAGCACTAATCATTCCTTTGGAGTTCTAACTGATAGATTTAAATCATCCTCAATAAATTTAAAGTGAAAAGATTTGGCTATTTGTAAAAAAAAAAATTGCTCCCGTGGCAACGTATTTCCTAACCAAATTGAATCAGGGTCGGAGCCAAGGTAGGCATGGCCCTAGTCTAACCTCAATTTTTTTCAAAATTTACATGTAATTTTAAAAATTTTACTGTTTTATATAAAAAGTTTGAAAAATAATATTTCGGCCCTCGTCAAAATTGTTGTTAAAATTTAAAAACTTTAAATAGGTCCATCTCATGAAAGATTTCTGGCTCTGCCCCTGAATTGAGTGCCAACTATTTTGAAATAAGACTTTGTTTGCCTAAATCAGAACTGAGAAAAGGAGGAGACTATACCTTTCAAGAAATATTTTCTGACGCTGGAAAGAAAGGGGTTGGCATGCAGACATCTATTTGTGCATTAATATTTCACAGAGAAATATGATATCAGCCTGTGGGTGATTCTCATTCAAGGTGTTGAACCTGAGAAAGCTATTCACACCATACCAAACTGTGAGCTGTGACGTTGATACACCTTCCATGGACACGTTGAACTTCAAATCGTTGAAATTGCGAAAAGATTACTGCTGGAATCATCCTTTCTTTGGTTTGCCTTGACATTCAAGGCAAACTTTCTGCCTTTTAAACAGTGAGGTTTTCTTGAGTATAATATGACCAACTTGGAAAAACTGAGAAAATATGAGCAAAATACAATATTTTTTAAAAATAAAAAATTAAAAAAAAAAGTGAAACACTAATAAAAGAAATATAAAAAATAAATGGATTAGTAACAAATAAAAATTAGAAGATGAAAAACAAGTGCTTGGCATTAAAAAAGCGTGAAAGATGGATAGAATTAAAAAATTGAAAAGAATGCATTTTATTCGTGCTTTTTTTTTCGTTTGGCGTTTTTTTTTAGTTTTGAATGACTGACTTAGTATATTTTCACGAATGAAATATAAAACATGAGTTACTGATATGGCTATTTTTTCCTCTTGCTACTAATGTCGTAAACCAATAAGCTTTGGCAAACTAAAATTGGAATTTGGTTCTTAGGCAGCTTCTTTAGATCAGAGAGAGAGAAAGAGAAAGAAAGAGATTATTAGGCCGACTGAAGGAAATAAAATTAGGAGACACTGTGAACATTTTTTTTGTTTTTTTTCAAAGTCGTTGTATTATATTCAAGAAAAACCTTACCATTTAATAAGTAAAAACATAGCTATTGTATAAGTTACTTGTAAAGATATTGAATGACATCTATACTCTGTTATTCTATTCTTTAGAGATTTTCCATTATCTTCTACTTGTGTCGGGGCTTGCCATCCTCTCGAAGAAATAGCAGCCAGCCATTTAGACCAACCGTGACCGTCAAATGGGCAGCCATGGTTTGGCTTTCATTGGCATTACTTGTTGCATATGCCAAACCACAAGACACTGAGGACCCACAGAGTTTTACCGCTTCTCCAATGAGGGAGTCCAGGACAAGCATATCCTCTCAGACACAAATGGATTTGAGATCACCAATCGACGGATTAGATGATCGGCTTGGAAGTCTTCGGACCTGCAGAAGTAAAGTCACTAACTTGTGATATATATATATATATATATATATATATATATATATATATATATATATATATATAGCCAAGTCAAACTCAAGTTTGGGCCTTGACTCATAAAACTTGACTTCGAGCTCAGCTCCAACTCGACTTGAGCTTCATAGAACATGCTTGACTTCAACTCAACGATACAATGTCAAGCTTGAGCTCAATCCCTTTGTTTATGACAATTTAACTTGTCTTGTTTCTTTTAACTCATTTTAACTGGTTTCTTTTAATTATTTCAACAATGGATGACCATGTAACAGAAAATACAAAATAAAGGATGCACATATCCTACATCCAAAGATCGCTTAAAGAAAAATTTAGCAACAAACAATTTCTCATTAATGACATATATATGTAGTCAAGCGGAGCTAAGTTTAAACGAGTCGAGTCGAGTTCCTACAACTCGAACTCGACACATTTAACATTTTGAGCATTAATTTAAACTTGAACTAGGCTCGACTCATTGATAAGTGAGTCATGCTCAAGTTGAGTTTTTACAAGCGAGTCCAGCTGAAGCCCGAGTTGGCTCACCTCTTTGTGCAGTCTTTTTCATGGCTGCTTGTGCCTGGACATCCTAATTAATACCAAACTCAACTTCGGTTATTCCAACAATTATTTAAATTAAAGTCATCCTTGATGGGCATTTTCTTTTTCATTTCATAGTATTTTTAATTTATTTTCTCCAAAATAGTGCCATCTTCGCAAGAAGGAAAACTTTTTTATTTTTATTTTTTTGTCGTAAGGGTGCCTTTTTCTCGTCATTGAGAACCTACTTTAAAAATGACTTTAGAGCTTACTGCATCTTTCCTGCATGCGTATCTCCCCTAACAAGCATGCGTTATGTCAATCTCTTGAACACGACAACTGACACATGCAACTTCGGTTCGTAACTTTAAGTGTTTTGTGTGCTAACGCATGTGGGAACCTAAACTTTTAGGAAACTTCGGGGGACAATTTGGTGCCGACGGACGGACAGGTGAGCCATCATTGTCGCTACGTGATTTTATTTGTGGAAATGTGAGATCATCATTTATTTCTGACTCGGATTCGAAGTGTTGGCAGTGTCAGGTGGACCACTGCTGTAGAATAAAAAATAACTCTTTAAACAACTCCGTTGAATAAAAAAGAAATCGATAAGTTATGAGCTTCTAATGGGACAGGGTTTGTCTGACACCTTAGATGGCAACGTGCAAGCAATTACTAGGAATGTTTAACGAGTTAGTCGAGCCTACTCACATATTGCTTGGCTCCAGCCGAGCTTTATGAGGCAAGCTCGAACTCAACTCGGGTTAACTGAGTGTGAACTTAACTCGGGTTAACTGAGTGTGAACTTGAGCTTTACTCATTTAAGCTTGTTAGTGAATAAAGATTCTCATCTTTTTCAACTGCAATATTATTCCGCTGCTTTTCTCTAAAACATAAATTGTTCACTAGAAAATAGGGTTGAAGAGTTTCAAACTATATTTCGTTGCTTATATCAAAAGTCAGTTATACGCTTATTCATAAAACCTAGTGTTGAAATGAAGAAACTATTACCTAGTTTGCTACCTGCGGTTGCAGTCCAATAGAAAGAAGAGGTGGGAAGAAGAAGAAGAAGAAAGAAAGTAGAACGAGAGAGAGGGGAGCAAGGGAGGGAGAATGAAGAATGAAAAGAAGTGGAAGTTAGAAGACAGTAGAAAAAATGAAAATGTCCCAGTTTTTTGTTTGTTTCCCTCGTATCTCTTTCTCTTTGTCTCTCTCGTGCACTCACATTATCACACAACACATGCCTAAAAAAAAAAAGGGAGAGGGATACTAGGTTTAATGCCTGTGACCTAATTATCCAAGTTAGCCATGTGGTTCTAGTTACAACACCATATAAAATAATGTTTGAGCCAAGTAAACTTTGTCTTAATTTAATACATTGTCAAGTAATTGAATAACATAGGTATAGTAGATAGAGAGCTAGACAGATGGAAAGGTACAAATAATTGAACACATTATTCACTATAAGGCTCTATTATGAGCATTCCAACATTCTCCATGCATCCCAACTTCCTTTCTAGTTTCTATCATCCAACCATGTGGACGTGCTCAAGGTGTTTTGGGACATGCTTGGGGCTGACTTCGTGGCCTTTTTTTATGATTGGATTTTCTCCTTTGTTCATTGATTATTAGAGATAAAGAGTTCATATCTTAAAGAAGTATTAAACTTATGCAGACATACTCTTGAATCAGGATCCAAAGTCATAGGCTTGAAAGTTTTTTCCTCCCAAGCAGGAGTTCCAGAAATTCAAAGTATTTTAAAAACCACAAAGTGAAAGTTTTGCCAGTTCTCAAAGTTCTTGAAGTTTAAAAGCTCTGTCTGTTGAAGCAAGAGTTCAAAAGACCTCCAAAAGTTCAAGGATTTAAAATCCTGCTCTATTCAGAAAATTTTATAAATTAGCCATTTAATGTGCTCTTCAAATGATGCATCGGTAGGGCTGCACACAAGTCGAGTCGAGCTCTCACAACATCGAGCTTAACTCATTTAACTCGTTTGGTGATTCATGCTGTTTAACTCGTTTAACTTGACTAATTTAATTTAACTCGTTTAACTCGCTTCCAAATATAACAATTAGTTGTTCTACTCCAAGCTTCAAAAAGATTAAACAATTTCTGTCTAAAATATATCACTACTCACTGTTTCATAGAAATAAGTCAATAACTGAGCCTTTAATAGTTGTGTAAGGAAAATTGGTAGGAGAAATAGAAAAGGCAGTCCTTTCACATTGATAGGTAAGATGGATGTCTGCCAATACATTTTTATGAAATAGAAGCAGTTGGACATGCTAAACTCCTATCAATCTCCTTTGGACAATAAAACCTAACATAGTTGACAATTAGCATAAAAATTAAAATGTTAGCATTAAAAAAAGTTATGTTCTTACAAAAATTTGCACAATAAGACATATTTTAATCTAATAATATTACTGATGAGGTTTAAAACAGAGTTGAAGTGCTACAAAATACATGGACTGAATCATTCATAGATTGTTGGTTTAAGCTTTATGTTAAGCATAAAGAACAAATGCAAATTAAACTAAAGGAATTTGAAAAAATAATAAAAAAGAACTAGAGATGTGGGTTAATTAGTAGTATTCTCCTAGAAAAATTATGTAACATTAAGCATTCACAAAAGAATGATAAACAAGACTAGCCATCAGTTGTCATGAAGTAGTCATTTTACCAAAAAATTAATACATATTCATTATTTTGAAAAAATTTCTCTAGAATTTGTGATATATAATGGTCTCCTCCATTCAAACATGTAAATCTCCAAAAGCCACGTTTAGTAAGAAACCTATAAAAAACCTCTTGAAGATGAGGAATCAAAAGGAATTTCATTGATAATCTTGTCATCAAGGAAAAATCAAGCATCAAATAACTGAACCACTTAAGACTTGGAACAATACTTTCCATATTATTAGTTGTTACAATACCAAAAATTAAGAGGATGTGAATCAAGCAACCTCTATAAACAGAGGAGACAACACTTACGAGCACACAAGCACATGGCATATCTCCTTCTCTACAATGCACAACGGACTTACTAGGTGGTAGTGAAAAGCAAGTGGTTAAGGTTCTCATCTACATGGATATTCAATATTTAAAATTTTTTTAGAGGCATTTGGTATAGAGGTGGATCAATATATAGATTAAACAAATATTGTTTGAGCCTTGTGGATAGAGAAATGGAAACAAATTTGACACAAGTAGTAAAAAATAAGAGCAATAAAACTACACTACTTATACTGACAAACATAATACAAGAAGTTTGAAACTACACTACTTATACCAGCAATAAAGCTCGGTATATTATTCTTAAAGCTAAAACTATTCATTTTGTTTAAATTTGAAAATAAAAAGTTTTATAAGGTAATCCAGGTATTAGATACCATCATAAGACACATGTCCAATGCATTGGGTCAATGTGAAATAATGCTACTCATACCTTATAGTGAACCTGCAATGTGAAATAGAATAATCTTGAGCAGCAATGTCACATATTTTAAACAATGTACCATCACATCCAAGACATAGCATCAACAATATAAGCCACAATAACAATAAAAATCATAAAATTATTCAAAAACAATCACTAACAATAGTAAAAGTCTAAAGCTTTTTCCATAATATGTTTAAAATGATCTTAAATCATATCTCATTCATCTCCAACAATGACATACAAGAAAACTAACAATAATTAATTAATAAACAACTATGATAATATATAAAGACAAACAAACAGTATAAATTTTGTTAAAAATACACTTTGTTGCTTACCTTTAGCTATACTAGTACAATATTCATTGGGTCGTTGTATTGTCTTATTCAATCACTTGTACAAACTAATTCTTTTGTTGTATTTGGACTCAATAAACTCCGACATTCATCCACAATTCGACCTCTAATACCTAAAGTGGATTTAGAGACAAATGTAGTAATAGGAATACACAATATATCTCATGCCATATATTATAAAATAAGGTATTTTAATTTTTTATCTTTCCACCAAATCAATATATCAAATGAATCATAAATAATTGCATCACATTTCCGCAACCCATCTTCTAAATTCCAATCAAGTTTTGACTTGGGAGCTTGGAAAAGAACATTGTCTATTTTACTTAAAAAGCTAAAAAGTCTCACACTACTTCTATTGTAGTTACTATCTGAGTACTTCTATTTTATCTCTATCAAACATTCAATTCTTACAACATAGCTGTTATAAAGCTCTTGCAATGTATTTCTTACTAATATCATTTGATATTCTTTTTCTTTTATTTGACTAAAAGTCTTTGAACAAACAAATTCTGCTAAACTTAACTTTATCTTTGGACGTAGTATAAAAGCAATAGCCATCAATATATTGCAGGAGTTCCAATACTTGTCAAACTTTTCTTTTATTTTAGTTGTCATTCTCTTCATAATGTTATATCCATTCACAACTTGTTCTTGTAATAGTTCTTGAACCCAACAAACTTCTAGGAAATAAAAGTTTATTGTAGGATACTTGGGCCCTAAAAAATACATAAATATTACAAAATGCTTCAAGAAAAGTGTATATTTTCTATACTTTCTTTTTATTTATGTGCTTCAAGCAACCATGTAAACCTAGCATCTATCATGTCTACCAAAAACATCATGTTCATAAGTCCAACCTTTAACATCAAATAAGTAGAATTCTATTGGGTTACAACATCTAGCATCAACTTCTTTTTATCACGAATTTCAAATTCACGTACTATAGTTTGAAAATTGTAAAACCTTGATGAGGAGCGTTTTATATATTTGACTACCTCTCTAATTGTGTCAAGTTCATCTCTAGTAACAAATAAATCATGTTGCGGCATCATATTTTAGAAATGTGCATAACAAAGCACATGAAAAAATTTACTTATTGGTATATATTTACACCACTTTTTTATAAAATTTTCTTCAATGTTTTTACAAGAACATCATTAGAAGAAGCATTGTCAACTGTAATGAAGATGATCTTCTTTTTTATTTCTCATTCTTGAAGATTTTTAGTAATTATATTTGCTAAAATTTTCCTAATATAAGGCACTTTGACTTGTCTAAAATTAATAATATGCTTTCGAAACTACCATGCATGACCTATGAAGTGGGCTCTAATAGATAGATACCCAATTTGTTGGTATATCTACTAGCAAACCAATAGATGTAATACCTTTAAAATATTTATTCAACTACTTCTTTTCTACATCGTATAAGTTTGTGGCATCTCTTTTTACCGTTGTCTTTAAAATGATCGACCAATTTAGAAAAACAAGCTTTAATAAAAAATTAAACCAGCAATTTCAATCATATTGAATGTGTACTTATGACAAACAACCATATTTGCCAATATCTTTTTTATTTTTTCTGCATCAAGTTTGGTACCTTTACTCATTGATTCTTTGTAAGATCTGAAACTTCACTAACACCAAAACTCAAAGTATTTTGCCTCATATTATCAGGACATGCAAAACACTTGTGTCTTCTCATCGATGATGTACTTTTCCTTATACTTATAACAAACATTGATTTGCAATATTAGCTTGTCTTTCTTCACACCACCCATAGTTATTACTTCAAAATCATTCCAAACTAAAGAAGTCCTTGCCCTTTGTCTTCTTGTACCACTATTAGGCATTGTTCATCAACTTTATCTATGCTTGTATCCTCATTTTCAAACTTAAAATAAGTATGATTTAAATTGTCATCAACTATAAAATGTTGTGTAGAGATTCCTTGGTAGTTCTGTTGAGCTTACTCTTGAACATATTAGTTATTTGTTTTTGCTTGTAGTATTTTCTCTTGGTGATGACATTTTTCTTCTATACACAAAAATATACGACAAGAATCTTAGCTAATATACAAATAAAGGATACATATCACAATAATGCCATATAAATCAGCATGAAGATACACAAAACAATAATTAGAGCCACTAGTCCACTACAATCATCAAGCAAATGAAGAGAAATTGTTGTGGATAGCATTAACAATATTCCAACCTTAATAAGTAGACCTTCTTCCACATAATCGCAGAAACTCAATCATCTTATCATGTACATTTGTTTTAGAATATGGGATCACAATGAAATCTAGAGGTACTACATTAATTGTGCAACCATTAAATATATAAATAAAACTATTTTTTGAATTCAATAGATAAGCTCTAAAATTAGGACCACATTTTGTCTCTACATGATTAAGAACAATACTGAAATACTTAGAAATTTAGAAGCACAAAAAGAGTTCAATGGCAAGTGGGTCACCATGTTTCTGATTTTAAAAGAAAGGTAGAACATTTAGTAGCAGCTTGGATAAAAACTTCCCCCAAATGCTTGTCAAAATCAAATTTAACAGGTATTAAATAGTTGCAAAGAGTAAAAATGCAATTAGTAGAACATGTTAGACCAATACCAGCAACTTCAAAAATTTGGGAAAAGCTGCTTATAAGGTTTAGAAAATTAAAAACCTTTCTTTATAAAAGGAAAAGGTTCAAACAAATTCAGTCATAGAACAAATATGACAAAATCTGCTCTTGACAGTCAAAATAATATGACTTGAATATAACACCACATAAAAAATGAACAAATTCAACACGAAAAAATCCCTTAAAATTGAATTGTGGAAGCAAATGTATAAATAGAAAGATATAAAAAATAGGAAATCACGAAGAATATAAGAAAATTTTGTTTCAACAACGAAAACTATAAGAAAGAAACTCATGCCCAAAAAAATCTAGGAGATATGGCAAACTCAAAGGATTATTGAAGGCAGAAAAACACATGCACACATAATAAACATGAAAAATAGTTTTATCACTTTCCTTTCACAAACTTTCAGAATAACCCATAGAAAGTACAAAAGAGTTTTTTCAGAACCTGTACAAGGTTGTGCAAATGTGGCTTGTTGCTAGTACCCACCTGTTTGCATCCCAAAATTTTCATTGGTTTTGGAGTGCTCCAGAAAAATAAGGTTTTTGTTTTAAAAGAGGAAAGAAAGGGACTCACCCGTCGGTACGAGGATCGATCGTTTCCGACGCCTTTACCGGGGGTAATCAACCCAAGGGCTATGTTTATCATTGATGCATTTCATTTTAACTTAAACATCATTTTGATTCTATATGCGGTGTAGAAAATATTGAAAGTTTGATGTTTCAAACTTTTGAAAAGACGCTTGAAGAGTTACTTGAAAATGTGAAATATTTTGAGGAATAGATGGAATTAGTAAATATTATTNAAATAAAGCATTCCTACCACAACATTCATCTAAGACATTCCTACCACAACATACATCTAAATGCTTGAGAAGAATGAAAAATTTTAGAAAATGAATTGGGGTTGTAGACCATCAAGCATGAATCCAATATTGGGTCATTACTTGCTTTGTGGTCTTAATGAAGTTGGTACATAACAACATCTTTAGAGAAGAAAAATGTCCAAAAGAATGACAAAGAGACAAAAAAATATAGAGAATGAGAAAATAAAAGAGATTTTGTAAGATCAAAGAAAAGGAAGAGGTATGTATTCATATACATATGTCTATATATGTATATATACGTATATGTAAGTTTACAAAGAAAATGAAGTTTGCATTTAGATGGAGAAGGAAAATGAAACTTTCAAAAGAAAGAGAAAAAGAGGGAGATAGAAGAATTACGCATTCATGGGTATATATTATTACATATACACATATAAGAAAGTTTGTAAACCTTCATTGGTTTGAATAGAAAGAGAACTTTTTAATGAAGAGAAATGGAGACATATACATATGTATATATATATATATATGGTTTATAGATAAAGACATTTGTCTTGAAAGGAGAATTAAAGATTTTAGATATAAAAATTAGAATGCATATATGTATGCATTCATTTACAAGGTAGAAAAATGAAACATGAAAATATGTATGTATATACATATGTATTTTCATGAGATTAAAATCAAGAAAATGAGAACTAACTAACTTCAAATTTATTATGGGCCAAGGGGAAACTTGGACTCATGCAAGAGCCTAAGTTAAATTCTCAAAGCCACATTAGAGGGTTTCTTTTGAAAATGTTTTGTAAGAGCATGATCATAAACATAAAATGTAAAAGTTTCATTGATGACAAATGGATAAGTTTCTTCCACCATTGGGTATGGAAGAAAGTCAAACCATAGGATAAGAGACTCATTAGGGTTCCTAATGGAATGATTAAAAGAAACTAACGTAAAATGATATGCAAATACAATATTAACATGTACCCGGGTTGGACAAGTCCCAACCTCAAAATTAATTAATACAACACAAAATAGAAAATCCCAAACCACACTCTCAATCTCACCCTACATTCATACATAAGTGAAAACCAAGCATCACCATAGACAATATATAGTCAATATTCAAATAAGAAAAAAGAAAGAGATCATGGTAAGGAGGGAGAGCACATTAGAGAGAAAAAGGGCATGGTTGAGAGAGAGCTTATTAATGAGAGAAAGAACATGATAGAAAGAGAAAAGATGTCATTAGAGAGAGAAAAAAAATGATGGAGAGAGAACTACTCAACTAAGCAGGATAATGAGAGAGAGAGGGGGAGAAAAAGAAAAGACATACTAGAGAGAGAGAGAGCATAGTAGATAGAGCAAACATAGTGAAAAGAGAGCATAGTAGATGGGAGAACATAGAAAAAAGAGAACATGATAAGGATGTATTCATGATAAAGAAAGAGAGAACGCATGATAGAGAGATAAAGAAAGAGATGAAGCATGATAAAGAGGTATTCAACTAAGTGGAGAAACATGATCCAACCTTGAAAATAAATATTATCTCCTCTTCTTATGCTTCAAATGCACTTGAGCATAGCCTCTTGTCTCTAAAAAGAGGTAGAGTGTTATCTCATATGTGGCTAAGGAGAGTGGAAGATGGAAAAAAAACTAAATATGAGGAGACCATAATAAATTTTTATTCAAGAAAGGAAAAAAAACTATAACAACAAAACTATATCCAAGGAAAGAAATAACATGATTTGGACATGAAATGAAATATAGTCTCGTCTTCTTATTCTCTTGGTGCACTTGAGCATAGCCTCTTATCTCTAGATAGAGATTGAGAACTATCTCATTTGGCCATGAAGAGAGAAAGAAGAGAGAAAAAAATGAGAAGAAGATCGAGACTATATTCAAGAAAATAAATAACAAGAATATATTCATGAAGAGAAATAACAATAACAATAAAATGTATTCAAGAAAAGAAAGAGCATGATTTAACAAAATATCATTTCATCTCCTCATTCTCTTAGTGCACTTGAGCATAGCCTCTTGTCTCTACAAAGAGGTAGAGTGCTATCTCTTTTGGCCATTGAGAAGAAAAATGAGAATGGAAATTATAAAGAAAGAAAAGTGAAAGATTATGACTACATACTTCTAATGCCTCCAAGAGATGAATCTTGCTCCAAGTTGGAGAAAAAATGGAAAGAGAAAGAGGGAGAGAGAGAGAGCTCAAGAGAAACTCTAAGTCTTCAAGTGAGAATACACTAGAGCTTCTCTCAAGGACCAATCTTACCCAAGAGGGATGAAATGGGGGGTATTTATAGAAGATTTTGGAGCCAAAACCCTAAATTTAAATTTTTTTGAATTTCTCCCCTTTTCCATCCGAATTTTACATAATTTTGAATTATTTTGAAAAAGAAAATTGTTTGAAAATGGGTATGATTGGCCATTAGGTTTATAAAAATATATTTTAAAATAGGTCTTGTCAATTCAAAAAGACTAAAATCATCCTCTAAAAAGTGGTTTTTTTGTCAAAATGAGGGTCAAATGGGTCTTGTTTACCAAAAGACTAAAATCGCCCTCTAAAAGAAGTTTCTTTTGTCAAAAGAAGGGGCAAATAGGTCTTGCCCACCAAAAGACCAAAATCACCCTCTAAAAGAAGTTTCTTTTGTCAAAAGGAGGGGCAAATAAGTCTTGCCCACCAAAAAACCAAAATCGCCCTCTAAAAGAAGGTTTTTTTGTCAAAAGGATGGGCAAATGGGTCTTGTTCTAATTTGAATTTGAAAGTTGGATTTTGGATCTAATTTGAATTTGATAATTGAATTTTGAGTTTGAAATTCTAGATTTGGATCTAAACTTGGATTTTGGATCTAAACTTGGATTTAAAATTCATTTTAAAAATAATATACCTAAAATTTTAATAGCCCCATTTTTTGAAAGATTTGGGGTGATAACAGATGCCCCTCTTTGTTACTAAGCC
This sequence comes from Nymphaea thermarum, assembly GCA_011799765.1. Taxonomy (NCBI): domain Eukaryota; kingdom Viridiplantae; phylum Streptophyta; class Magnoliopsida; order Nymphaeales; family Nymphaeaceae; genus Nymphaea; species Nymphaea thermarum. Next base: position 115,581 of record JAANDH010000269.1, on the reverse strand, counting down.
GGCACTAGCCGTGCTTAGTGACAAAGATAAGCGCCACAAATTTTTCAAACAAAACATGTTTGGAGAGATGTTTCAGGCTTAACCCCTTACCTGAATGGGTTATTTGAGCTTATATTGTAGGTTTAACTCCTTTCCTGCATGGGTTTGCCAATATTGAATTCAGGTTTAACCCCCTTGAAATGGGTTGCCTTGACTTGCATCGCAAGTTTATATCCTTACCTGTGTGGGTGGCGTTGGCTTGTAGTACATGTTTAACCCCTTTACCTGCGTGGGTTGCTTTGGCATGCAGTGCAGGTTTAACCCCTTACCTGCGTGGGTTGCTTTGGCTTGCATGCAGGTTTTACCCCTTGCCTGCGTGGGTTGCTCTTTTGTGCATAATTTCAGGTTTTACCCCTTTCCCGAACGGGTTGCTCTATAACAAGTGGTAATGCCGAGAAAGAACCCTCATCACCTCGAATGCCTTTATTGAAACGGAGGATGAGACCCTATTGCTCCAACATTAGTTGTGACAAGTAGTCTTCTTATCACTTCGAGTGCCTTTTGGTGAAGTTTTTGTTTTCACTCAAGGCTGGATTTTGAACTTGTTAAAATTCCCCAAACTAGCGTTTGGGTTGAGCTTGCTTCGAAAAAGCCCTTAGCCAAACGACCAAGTTGCGCTTGCTCCATAAAATTCTCTTGTCTAGCGACATGGTTGAGCTAGCTTTAGAAAGCTCTGAGCCTAACGGCTGGATTGCGATTGATCAAATCTTAAGCTTAATAGCTGAATTGATTTGATTGGGATATGATCCCTTTTTCTATGGACAATGATGATTGTTTATGAAAAATATTTGTCGCAAAACATTTTGGAAATATTTCGAAATAATAAAAATGCCCCAGTATTAAGAATTTATCATGATTGATAAATGAGAGAATGCTGGGTAGAAGATAGCTAGTTGATGTCTTGCAATGAGACTGAGGTGAAGAAAGTAATGGAAATTGCCTCAATCAAATAAGGTATGAGCAGAATTATAAAAAATAAATTGATATAGTTTTCACTATCAGAAAAATGAGGGTGCAAGGTAATGACATATATATGAACTTTGGTATGCAAGAATTTATGTTTTGTCTCTGAGGTAAAGAAATTGAGACAAAGCTTGTAGGAGAAAAATTTGTTATAAGAATATGATAGCTAGATGGTAATTCTCATGGCGAGATATCTAGTTGATAATGCAGCAAAACAGAGAATCTTAGTTTTGCAAATGATTAAATCTCGAGTAGAGTATAAATACATGAAGTTTGATTCATGAAGATATAAATTGAACTGTGGTGAATGAATGAGTCAAAAATTAGATGTCCAACGATTGAAAATATAATATATTGGAGTATTAGCAAAAATCTTGGAATACATGATGACCCAATAAAATCATGAAAGTAGTAAAATGGGAAGAAAGACATTCCATATGTATTGAAGCCGAAAAATTATTAGGCTAAATATAAATGAGGAAAAAAAAGGAATGGATGGCCCGAGTCAAGCATGTGTTGATCACAGACTGAGATTGAGGCAGAGAAATAATCGAAATTGCCTCAAATGCATAAAAATTGATATGAGAGGGTGAAAGACAATATCACGTGTCTGAGCTTGGATATGAAAGAATTTTGACACGTAATTGGAAGAAAGCTTGAAAGAAATTTGTTGTAAAAATATGATCGAAAAATAGTGATTTTCATTGCAAGATAGTAAGTTGATAATATGGGAGAATAGAGAGAATTATAAGCAATTTATCACTTGTGAATAATATTAACTTTGAAAGGATTATACCTCTAATAGAATTGATTCATATACATTCAATAAATGGAAATCACATGTCTGGTGATTAAAAATTGAGTATACTCGAGTAAACTAAATATTGGTATTCAATTTGGAATAAATGATAGCCCAATGAAATAAGGAGAAAGATATGGGTGTTGAGGCCAAAATAATTATGTATGACTCAAGTCAAATAAAGTTAGTAATTGAACCAATAGATGTGTCACATACTTGATAATAGGAGATTAGACAAATAAAGGATTGACAAGAAATAGATTTTGAAGTAATTCTAAAAAAAAAATATTTGCCAGGGAATAATTGATGATCTAATGAAATTGTGGAAGAAGTAAAATATGAGAAAAGTTATCCCATAAATATTGAAGCTTGGAAAAATGTTTGGCTAAAATGAAGGCAAAAGATTGTCTGACCTAAGTCAAGCAAAGATTGGTAATTGAGTTAGAAAACATGAAGTAAGACCAATAAATGAGAGAGTGACAAAGTATGATGAAATGTAGTTTTTGAAATGATTCTTGAAAAATGGATGACAATATTTGAAAAATCAATGCCATGTAGATAGTATGGTCCAAACATGATTTCATAGCGTGATCATGTTGAGGAATATATAGAAATGATTGAAAAAGATATTGATTTAAATGAGAAAATGAGATGCAAGATTATTAAATTGATCAAAGATTGCATGAAGAAACACATGTATTCATCATATAATGATGAACATCCAGCATTTTTGAAAGTCACCTTTATCATGCATATATTTAAAAATGAGCTTAGGACCCTAATTGAATTGGGTGTGATCAAATTGTATATGCCAATATACCTTAGCCAAGAGGCTTAGTACGAGCATAAAATCTTTCATTAGGCAACTAAGGGTAAGGTTTATCCACTTCTTTTTGATCACTCGTCGATATACCATAAATTACCCCTCATGGTACTAACGAGGGGGCTTTTCCGCCCAAGGTGTGGTCTAGTTGAAAGGCTTAGTCTTGTGCTACCGCCTAAGACCAAGCCCGGCAACATGTTGACCGGGACAAATAGGTATCGAAATTTTGAAATATGAGAAATCATGGAAAATCAGTTGTGTCTAATGCAATGTTGCCTAAGATGGTGATTAAAATAAATAGAAAAGCAAACATTGTTTTCAAACAAGTCCTAAATTGAGGAGAGTTGTATTTAATCTTAGATCTAATTGAACATGAATGATCCTCCTCAATCAGTCTTATATGCAAGAAAGCAAATATAATCACCAAGAAATGCAATGAAATGCCCATGGGGTCAAGGCCAAAGTACAGGACATGCTTCATCATCGGTAATATATGAAATGTTCAAGTTTGAATAAATGCATCAATTATAATCATAGTCAAATGATGACGGGTCCCATCATGGTCGCCATCTGTTTGCATCTCAAAATTTTCATTGGTTTTGGAGTGCTCCAGAAAAATAAGGTTTTTGTTTTAAAAGAGGAAAGAAAGGGACTCGCCCGTCGGTACGAGGATCGATCGTTCCCGGCGCCTTTACAGGGGGTAATCAACCCAAGGGCTATGTTTATCATTGATGCATTTCATTTTAACTTAAACATCATTTTGATTCTATATGCGGTGTAGAAAATATTGAAAGTTTGATGTTTCAAACTTTTGAAAAGACGCTTGAAGAGTTACTTGAAAATGTGAAATATTTTGAGGAATAGATGGAATTAGTAAATATTATTTGAAAAGCTTNAAATAAAGCATTCCTACCACAACATTCATCTAAGACATTCCTACCACAACATACATCTAAATGCTTGAGAAGAATGAAAAATTTTAGAAAATGAATTGGGGTTGTAGACCATCAAGCATGAATCCAATATTGGGTCATTACTTGCTTTGTGGTCTTAATGAAGTTGGTACATAACAACATCTTTAGAGAAGAAAAATGTACAAAAGAATGACAAAGAGACAAAAAAATATAGAGAATGAGAAAATAAAAGAGATTTTGTAAGATCAAAGAAAAGGAAGAGGTATGTATTCATATACATATGTCTATATATGTATATATACGTATATGTAAGTTTACAAAGAAAATGAAGTTTGCATTTAGATGGAGAAGGAAAATGAGACTTTCAAAAGAAAGAGGAAAAGAGGGAGATAGAAGAATTATGCATTCATGGGTATATATTATTACATATACACATATAAGAAAGTTTGTAAAACTTTATTGGTTTGAATAAAAAGAGAACTTTTTAATGAAGAGAAATGGAGACATATATATATATATATATATATATATATATATATATATATATATGGTTTATAGATAAAGACATTTGTCTTGAAAGGAGAATTAAAGATTTTAGATATAGAAAATAGAATGCATATATGTATGCATTCATTTATGTGGTAGAGAAATGAAACATGAAAGTATACATACGTATTTTCATGAGATTAAAATCAAGAAAATGAGAACTAACCAACTTCAAATTTATTATGGGCCAAGGGGAAACATGGACTCATGCAAGAGCCTAAGTTAAATCCTCAAAGCCACATTAGAAGGTTTCTTTTGAAAATGTTTTGTAAGAGCATAATCATAAACATAAAATGTAATAGTTTCATTGATGACAAAGGGATAAGTTTCTTCCACCATTGGGTATGGAAGAAAGTCAAACCTTAGATAAGGGACTCATTAGGGTTCCTAATGGAATGATTAAAAGAAAATAACGTAAAATGATATGCAGATGCAATATTAACATGTACAAATTTCGTGGGAGGTTTTTTCCGGGTTGGACAAGTCCCAACCTCAAAATTAATTAATACAACACAAAATAGAAAATCCCAAACCGCACTCTCAATCTCACCCTACATTCATACATAAGAGAAAACCAAACATCACCATAGACAACATATAGTCAATATTCAAATAAGGAAAAAGAAAGAGATCATGGTAAGGAGGGAGAGCACATTAGAGAGAGAAAGGGCATGATAGAGAGAGAGCTTATTAATGAGAGAAAGAGCATGATAGAAAGAGAAAAGAGGTCATTAGAGAGAGAGAAAAAAAATGATGGAGAGAGAACTACTCAACTAAGCAGGATAAAGAGAGAGAGAGGGAGAGAGAGAGAAGACATACTAGAGAGAGAGAGAGAGCATAGTAGATAGAGCAAACATAGTGGAAAGAGAGCATAGTATATGAGAGAACATAGAAAAGAGAGAACATGATAAGGATGAATTCATGATAAAGAAAGAGATAAAGCATGATAGAGAGATAAAGAAAGAGATGGAGCATGATAAAGAGGTATTCAATTAAGTGGAGAAACATGATCCAACCATGCAAATAAATATTGTCTCCTCTTCTTATGCTCCCAATGCACTTGAGCATAGCCTCTTGTCTCTAAAAAGAGGTAGAGTGTTATCTCATATGTGGCTAAGAAGAGTGGAAGATGGAAAAAAAATCAAATATGAGGAGACCATAATAAATTTCTATTCAAGAAAGGAAAAAAAACTATAACGACAAAACTATATCTAAGGAAAGAAATAACATGATTTGGTCATGAAATGAAATATAGTCTCATCTTCTTATTCTCTTGGTGCACTTGAGCATAGCCTCTTATCTCTAGACAGAGATTGAGAGAAAAAAGAGAGAAAAAAATGAGAAGAAGATCGAGACTATATTCAAGAAAATAAATAACAAGAATATATTCATGAAAAGAAATAACAATAACAATAAAATGTATTCAAGAAAAGAAAGAGCATGATTAACAAAATATCATTTCATCTCCTCATTCTCTTAGTGCACTTGAGCATAGCCTCTTGTCTCTAAAAAGAGGTAGAGTGCTATCTCTTTTGGCCATGGAGAAGAAAAATGAGAAGAAAAATTATAAAGAAAAGAAAAGAGAGAGATTATGACTACATACTTCTAATGCCTCCAAGAGATGAATGTTGCTCCAAGTTGGAGAGAAAGAGGGAGAGAGAGAGAGCTCAAGAGAAACTCTAAGTCTTCAAGTGAGAATACACTAGAGTTTCTCTCAAGGACCAATCTTACCCAAGAGGGAAGAAATGGGGGGTATTTATAGAAGATTTTGGAGCCAAAACCCTAAATTTAAATTTTTTTGAATTTCCCCCCTTTTCCATCCGAATTTTACATAATTTTGAATTATTTTGAAAAAGAAAATTGTTTGAAAATGGGTATGATTGGCCATTAGGTTTATAAAAATATATTTTAAAATAGGTCTTGTCAATTCAAAAAGACTAAAATCATCCTCTAAAAGGAGGTTTTTTTGTCAAAAGGAGGGTAAATGGGTTTTGTTTAACCAAAGACTAAAATCACCCTCTAAAAGAAGTTTCTTTTGTCAAAAGAAGGGGCAAATATGTCTTGCCCACCAAAAGACCAAAATTACCCTCTAAAAGAAGTTTCTTTTGTCAAAAGGAGGGGCAAATAGGTCTTGCCCACCAAAAGACCAAAATTGCCCTCTAAAAGAAGGTTTTTTTGTCAAAAGGATGAGCAAATGGGTCTTGTTCTAATTTGGATTTGAAAGTTGGATTTTGGATCTAATTTGAATTTGATAATTGGATTTTGAGTTTGAAATGCTAGATTTGGATCTAAACTTGGATTTTGGATCTAAACTTGGATTTAAAATTCATTTTAAAAATAATATACCCAAAATTTTAGTAGCCCCATTTTTTGAAAAATTTGGGGTGATTACACCACCCAGCTCAACTCCGCGAAGATGAATGTTAAGATGTTGCAAATATGGCAGAATTCATTGTAGGAGAGAGAGAGAGAGAGATGTCAAAACTCAAAAGGGACAGACCAGGTGTGGTGAACAATGAACAAATTTTGTGTTTACCCTAAATGATGAATCGGTTTCAAAAAATTTGTGAATCATTTTTTTGTGATTCAACCGGTTTTAGCCTTTTACGTAGCGGGCCGACAAAGTTTAAACGAGTCGAGTTCATGCAACTTGAACTCAACTCCTTTATCATTTCGAGTATATATGTAAGCTCGAACTCAATTCGTTTTAAACGAGTCAAACTTGAGCTGAGTTGGTCTAACATGTTCGAGTTCATGCAACTTAGGCCTAGAAATAGTGAGCCAGTAGCAGTTTGGCAGACTTGGAAGCAAACAAGCAGCATTGTAGATGCCAATAGGCCGGTGGCCTGATGGTGATGCTGTTGTGAGTGTGGTCTAGTCAACTGGGGAGAGAGAGAGAGAGACTCAAAAGGGACAGACCAGGTGTGGTGAACAATGAACAAATTTTGTGTTTACCCTAAATGATGAATCGGTTTCAAAAAATTTGTGAATCTCTTTTTTGTGATTCAACCGATTTTAGCCTTTTACGTAGCGAGCCGACAGAGTTTAAACGAGTCGAGTTCATGCAACTTGAACTCAACTCCTTTATCATTTCGAGTATAAATGTAAGCTCGAACTCAATTCGTTTTAAACAAGTCAAACTTGAGCTGAGTTGTTTCGAGCAAGTTCAAGTCAAGCCTGAGTTGGTTGTGCAGCCCTATGCTTTGGAAGATCAGCATGCCTTTTCAACAAGTGTTTTTTAAAGTTCTAAAATTCATTATGAAAATCCTATGGCCCTTCTTCCTAGATCAATTTTATCATTGTTCCAACTACGTAGATGCTCTCACTAAGAAAAACATGCTTGTTCTACGTAGAAAAATGCCAGTAAAAATGACAAAATGTCAATATGACTTTTACTTACATTCTTCCTTACATCATGACAAACATTAGAAAGCATGTGTCATTAAATGTCAAGGAAAAACCTGCTATTACTGACATGACCTTTGTGCTCAATAAAGAAATGTGTGTCAATGAAGATTGTTGGTAAAGGATTTACTAGTGTAGTCTAACAGTACACATCTGTTCTTTATTGACAGTACTATGCATCGTGGAAGACTTCGATGACATTTTCTAGTGTATAAAAATTTCATGTTTTTATTGATGTCATGTCTTGCATCAGTAAAAGTTTTTTAAAAAACAAAATTCCAATGTGCTTGCGCATTATTTTTGAGAAAATACAAAAAAATACATCTTAGTATTGGGAACATACTTAAAATTGCAGCTGTATGCATCAAAAGTCACATGACCAAATGTAGTGTACATCAATGTTCGATTCTTCAAATTTCTCATTCAAACAAGATCTCTCTTTTTATGCATTTGTAAGAGGTTTGTTTGAACTGTTGCAAACTAAGAGAAACAATAAGAATGGACTATGAATTAGTGCAGAAGTTGAGTTTGTAAAGATCAACATGATACACAACAATGACCATTGACAACTTAAGTGGGAAAACTTTAGCAGACCTTACGTCCCTTAAGCAGTACTTATATTCCATGTAAAATGGTCAAATAAGAAGCTTAATATACTCTATATCAACAAGATTAACAAAAAAATATGCCAAACTCCATGAGCATAATAAGATAGTATGATGAAACCTATTGTTTGTGCAAATTGGCCCGCATCATGTTCGTGAGGATCCAATAAAATAACTTTCAATCAGTTAAGGTCAGCATCAGCCAATACTGACAATAAAAAAGATGAAAAGACAACACGTAACAATCCTAACTCACTTTCACGAGAATCATGGTTGCATTTAGCATATGCAGCAAGCCATTTAAACCCCTATGTTTCACCCTAAGGGGGCTTTTGATTGCCCGGTTGAAATCAATTTTTCCGAAAAAAACTGTACGGGCGGGTGAAATTTCACCCGCTCGACGAAAATGACATCAAACGGGGTGAAAATCACCCTGTTTCTACCATAACTGGAGCGGGTGGAATTCCACCCGCTCGATGCCTTCCCCCGCGCTCGACACCCTCCTCCCTTTCCCCTGCGCTCGACACCCTCCTCCCCCGACATCCTTCTCATTTCCTCCCTTCGCGTTCCTCCTTCGCAGGTTCTTCCTCTCACCTTCCTCCTCCTCGCTCTCACCGTCGCCGCTCCGCCATCACCGCACTCACCCAGCTTCCTCCTTTGCAGGTGATCTTTTCCCCTTTCTCTCTGATGCCCTTGTTTTGCCTTTCAGAAACGCCCAAATTTTTTATTTCTGTCTCTCTCTTGCTCTTGTTCTCTTCGTTGTCTTTCTTTCTCTGTTGTTGTTGTTGTGTCCTTCAGCCATACCTTTCTTCATAAATGTGAAGCACTGATGCCCTGATCAAACCAGCCTGATGAGGAAGCCACACACTTAGAGGTCGTTTGATTGTTGTCCACTGGGATAGGACAGACAGGACGTCCTGTCCAATACACTTATGTCCTGTCCTCTTGGACAATGGTGTTCTTTGTCCACCGTTTGATGATTTTAGGAACAGAACACTAGGTTCTTTTTGTCCGGTGTTTGTTTCGTGTGTGTCTGTTCTGTCTGTCCTGTCTGGCGTTTGTTTCTGTCATGTCCGATCTATCCGTTCTGTATGATGTTTGTGCCTTCTATGGTTAGTTTTGTTTGATGTTTGTTTATATTATGTCTGAACTGTCTGTTCTATCCACAACCGCATGTCTGCAGCTTTCTTGAAGGCAACTTCTATGTGGTGGTGACTCGTAAACTACAAACATCTAGCATTTTTTTTCCAAAAAATACTTCACAAATATGAGAGTTGGCCGACCATTCTGCACTTCTCATATATGAGAGAGAGAGAGAGAGAGAAAGAGAGAGAGAGAGAGAGACTGAGAACAAATGCCAATTGAACAACACATTAACAGTCGCAGTTCTAAAAAGATAACATCAGAGGATCGGTTAAATGGATTAAGAAATGGCCTTTCCAAGTTTCCAATATTGGCCTACAGAGATTTTCAAAATACAGCCTTCATCATTATCATCATGATCATCTTCTCTCTCTCTCTCTCTCACACACACACACTCTCTTTTTTATTAAACAAATTGTTTTAGTTCTTTTCTTTGTTCCTTCCTTTTGTGTGTTCTTCAAGGCAGACGATATAAATTCTGTGAATTTGTGGTCTTCACCACAATTCTGTAAAGAAGAATGCAGGTGAAGCCCTTCAAGTGATACATAAATCTACAGCCTTGACCAGAAACTGTGAAGAAAGATGCAAGTCACCTAAGTTGATACAGAAATCTTAGGGTTCAGAAGTGGCAGCTCCAGGCCTGTACTCTCCAATTCAAAGCAGGTCCTGTCTCCATCATAAACACCAAATATATCAGCCTGTTACAAATACTGTTAGAATATGTGTTACCGGAACCGGGTCCGTGTCTGGACCCGGTTCCCTAGGGCGCGGGTACCGAGGTGGGCTCGGTACCCTAGGTGGCTTCTCCTCCCTCTCCCTCTATATAATATCACTTATGTGTACTTGGTGATTAAGTGAAATATAATTTTCTCTCTCCTAGGGTTGCGGTTGTGCACCTAGGTAGAGCTTCCCGTGGTTTTTTTCCTCGTTTGAGGTTTTTCCACGTACATCGTGTGTTTCTCTTCTCTTCTTCCTCTTCGTGGTTTGAGTTTCTACATGGTATCAGAGCCATCGAAGTTGAAGAAGAGCGTTTTACGTGGATCGTTCGTTGTGGAGGTTGCCGTCGCCCAACGCCGTTGAAGTTCCGACATCCATCGCTCGTTGGTTGCCTTACTGTTTTTCCGTCGCCGTCATCATCGCCTGCTGCGCCGCCGCCGCCGTTGTCGACAACTGCGCCGCCACCGTCGTCTCCAGCTGCGCCGCCGCTGTTGCCGTTTGGATCGTCGCCGCGTGGATCGTCTCTTGCTGCGCCGTCGCCGCGTGGATCGTCTCTTGCTGCGCCGTCGCCGCGTGGATCGTCTCTTGCTGCGCCGTCACCTCTTGCTGCGTCGTCGCCTTCCGTCTACTGCCGCCGTTTGCGCCTGTTGCGCCGTCACTTCTGTTCCTTGCGTCGTAGCCGCTTCCGCCGTCGATCTTTGTGGTTGTTGTGATGGCTGAGTTGTTGGGTTCTCCCAAGAATGCCGGTCTCGATGCGGGCAGCACCTTCAAGGCTGAGAATGTGCCTATCCAGGTCACCTCCATCCGCCTTACCAAGGATAACTATCTCTCTTGGTCTGCCGCTCTCGAGATTGGGATCACTAGTCGTGGGCGCCTTTCCTACATCACCGGCGACAAACCTGTGCCCCTCAAATCTGACCCTCAATGGGAGACGTGGGCGTTGGAGGACAGCCAAGTCAAGGTGTGGATTATTAGCTACGTGTCCTCCGACATCCAGCCTCTTATTTTGATGAAGCCGACGTCTTTTGACATGTGGACTGTGCTTGCCAAGATGTATGGGCGCAAGAAGAGACATCTGCGCACCTACCAGATTAAACGGAGTATTTACTCTCTGACGCAGGGAGATCTGTCTGTTGCTGCCTTCTATGCGGCCCTGAAGACCAAATGGGAGGAGCTAGATTATCATGTGACTGATGAGTGGAAGTGTGGTTCAGACCATTCCCTTCACTGGGAAAAAGAATGGATGGATCGCATGTTTCTGTTTCTTGGAGGTCTGCGGGATGAGTTTGAGCCTATACGTAGCCAGATTCTGAATGGTGATGAGATTCTAGGTATCGAGGAAGTCTATGCCCGTGTTGAGTCAGAGGAACAGCGTCGCCAAGTGATGCATCTCACTACCGGCAGTGTTTCATCTGCTTTTGTCAGCTGTGTCTCAGGTACAGGGCAGCGTCCTGCTCGGCGTTGCACTCACTGCAACAAGTTGGGTCACTCTGCAGATTTTTGTTGGGATCTTCATCCTGAGAAGAGGTTGGTCAGAGGTCGGCCTCCCTCTGGCAGGCGCAGCCCCTCTTTGTCTGATTCCGGTCAGGGCACTCCTTCTAGTGGTGTGAAGACCACCAAGTTATCTCCTGATCAACTCAAGGAGCTCCAGGCATATTGGTCGCCTGTCGACTACCCCTGAGGAGTCCTCCACGTCTGATGGGGCTCAACTTAACCCAGCCCTCATTGCCTCTTCCGATCAAGGTAACTCTACCCTTGGCGATTGGATTGTTGATAGTGGTGCTACTCACCACATGACAGGAGATTCTAAACTTTTTCAAGATTATCAACTTTCCTCTGGCAAGCAACGTGTTTCTATGGCTGACGGGTCGTCTATCTCTGTGGCTGGGAAAGGGAGCTTATCTCTCTTGAACAAATATTGTCTTCATGATGCCCTGCATGTTCTCAATATACGTGTGAACTTACTTTCTGTCAGCAGTATTACTAAAGAGTTAAATTGTAATCTGATTTTTTCTGCTGATCATTGTTCTCTGCAGGACTTGGTGACAAGGCAGAAGATTGGGATTGGTTCGGTTTCTGATGAGCTCTACAGGCTGCCAGTTCAAGTTGCTTCTGCTTTGATTTCAGCCACGAGTGGTCACCTTTCGGGAGTGGATGCTAGATCTACTGTTGTGCGATGGCACGAGCGTCTCGGTCATCTTCCATTTCAGCTAATAAAGAAATTGTTTCCTCATTTGTTTGCTTCTGTTTCCATTGACTCCTTCGCCTGTGAAGTCTGTCAAATGGCTAAACATGTCAGGGCTTCGTACCCCATTTCTCTTAATAAAACCAGTCATCTGTTTGCCTTAGTACATTCCGATGTTTGGGGTCCTTCGGGAGTACCCACGTGTGGTGGTTGTCATTATTTTATGATGCTCATTGATGATTATTCTAGATGTACGTTCGTGTACCTGTTGCGAGAACGTAGTGAGGTTCCCACTGTTGTGAAGAATTTTGTTGCCTTTGTTCAGACCCAATTCCATACTTCGGTTCAAGCAATCCGCACAGATAATGCTAGGGAATATGTCTTCCAGTCTCTTGATGAGTTCTTGAGAGGCAAGGGAATTGTTCACGAGACCTCTTGTAGCTACACCCCTCCTCAAAATGGTGTAGCTGAGCGCAAAAATAGGCATCTGTTGAATGTTACTTGGGCCATTATGTTCCAACGCCATGTTCCTAAACGGTTTTGGGGTGATGCACTTCTAACTAGTGCTCATCTTATTAACCGCATGCCTACTAGGGTGTTGGATGGTCAGTCCCCTTTTTCTACCCTGTGGCCCACTCAGGATCCGTGGCCTCTTACTCCTCGTGTCTTTGGATGCAGTTATTTTGTGCATAATCATAGCCCTACTCTCAAGAAACTTGATCCCCGGTCTCTTAAAGCTGTTTTCTTGGGGTACTCTTCCACTCAGAAGGGGTACAAATGTGTGGATCCCACTACTTCAAAAATTTATGTTTCCAGGGATGTCACATTTCATGAACATGAGTCGTACTTTCAGGTGAATCATCTTCAGGGGGAGTGTCTTGGGAACAAAGGGGAAGAGTATTCTCTTAATCAACTAATTCAGTTTATGGAGTTTTTGGACTACAAGGTTAGCCCCAATGTCAGTGCCACGGTCAGTAATGAGAAGGATAGTCAGATGGAAGCCATGGTAAGAGATGAGAATGAGATGGTTAGCCAGATGGAAGGGGTCACGGCTGATGCCCGGGATCATTTGTTTGGCCAGGTGTATGTCAGAAAGGAGAAAGCTACAGTGAAAGATGTTGTTGAAGAGGATAGAACCAATCCCAATCCTGCGATCTCCCTGGATGACCCAAGTCCATCTAATGAAGATCTCCCCATTGCACTGCGCAAAGACACCAGGTCATGTACTTCTCACCCTATTCAGAAATTTGTTTCTTATGCTAAGCTCAGTCCTGATTACAAGTGTTTTATCACATCCTTATCCCAAGTTGTGATTCTCAGGTCGGTGGATGATGCGAAGAATGATCCCAAGTGGCTGCATGCTATGACAGAGGAGATGGGTGCGCTAGCAAAGAATAAAACGTGGGAAGTTGTTGATATCCCCAAAGGGACACACTTAGTGGGCTCGAAGTGGGTCTACAATGTTAAATACAAACCTGATGGCACAGTTGATCGGTATAAAGCTCGTCTTGTTGCGAAGGGGTTCAGCCAGAAGTATGGAATCGACTACCTTGAGACCTTTGCCCCAGTTGCAAAGTTGAAGACCGTGAGAGTCATTCTGGCTCTTGCTGTGCACGAGAGAAGTGGCGCATGGACCAACTTGATGTCAAGAATGCATTCTTGAATGGTCATCTGGAGGAAGAGGTGTACATGAGCATGCCTCCCGGGTATGTACAAGAGGGAAAGTGTTGTTATCTGAAAAAGGCTTTGTATGGCCTGAAGCAGTCGCCTAGAGCATGGTTTGAGAGACTAAGGATTGTTATGAAGTCTATTGGGTACAGGCAAGGAAATGGAAATCATACTCTATTCATAAAGCAGAGAAATGGGCTGGTTAGTCGTCTCCTCGTCTACGTTGATGATATGATTGTCACTGGCAGTGATGAAGAAGAAAACAGAAAAATGAAGGAAAGGTTAGCTAAAGAGTTTGATCTCAAGGATTTGGGGAAACTGAGGTACTTTCTTGGGATAGAGATTGCTCGATCAGAGACAGGGCTGATTATGAGTCAAAGAAAGTACACTCTTGACTTACTAAAGGAAACTGGCAAGCTTGGTTGCAGGCCTTATCTTACTCCTATGGAGTCCGGGACTAAGATAAGTATCAAGACGGGCACTGTTCTGAATGAAGAAGGGAAAGGGCGATATCAGAGACTTGTTGGTAAGCTTATCTATCTTACCCTTATTCGCCCTGATATCACGTATGCTGTGAATGTTCTTAGTCAGTTTATGCATGCTCCTACTGATTGCCACTGGAAGAGTGCAGAAAGGGTGTTGGGGTATCTAAAGAATAACCCAGGAAAAGGGCTTTTGTATACTCGACAAAATGATCTTACCATTGAAGGGTACTCAGATGCAGATTGGGCAGGTTGCACAGACACAAGGAGGTCCACTACAGGGTATTGTATCTTTCTTGGAGGTAACCTGGTTGTTTGGAGGAGCAAGAGGCAAGAAGTGTGTTCGAGGTCTAGCGCTGAGGCTGAGTACAGGGCTGTGGCAATGGGGGTGACAGAGATGCTGTGGTTGAAGATTCTTCTGACTGATATTGGCATGAAACTGAGAGATAAAATGAAGATGTATTGTGACAACAAGTCAGCGATCAATCTGGCCAATAATCTGGTTCTTCACGACAGGACCAAACATGTGGAGATTGATCGTCATTTTATTCGGGAACGCATCGACTCAAAGGAGCTGATTTTGCCCTACATGAAATCTGAAGATCAAGTGGCGGACGTCTTAACTAAAGGGCTTTGTACTTCTTCTTTTGAAAAGAATGTTAGCAAGCTTGGCATGTTTGACATGTATGCCAAACTTGAGGGGGAGTGTTAGAATATGTGTTACCGGAACCGGGTCCGTGTCTGGAACCGATTCCCTAGGGCACGGGTACCGAGGTAGGCTCGGTACCCTAGGCAGCTTCTCCTCCATCTCCCTCTATATAATATCACTTATGTGTACTTGGTGATTAAGTGAAATATAATTTTCTCCCTCCTAGGGTTGCGGTTGTGCACTTAGGTAGAGCTTCCCGTGGTTTTTTTCCTCGTTTGAGGTTTTTCCACGTACATCGTGTGTTTCTCTTCTCTTCTTCCTCTTCGTGGTTTGAGTTTCTACAAATACCATAAGAGAGTTTAATACTAAAGTCTAAATCAAGCATGAAGTTCCTGATTATGTATCTCAAAAATGCTGCAGCAGACTTGGAACGAATGGACTTACTTGGCATGCTTTATTCTTAGCATATGGCGTTGAAAGAATTTGGCAAACAAAAAAGAGACTTCATACCACTCTGGTTTCTGCCGTGCTTGGGATATCATGATTTGGTTTCATGAATTTCTTCTCTCCATGTTCGCATGAGCCCCATCCATCTGAGAACCTCCCACCCCTATTAGCCAAAACAAGTGGGGCGAAAAAAGCAAATGGAATGAAATCTCAATAGAAGATCAGCATGCAGTAAAATGAATCAATGCATTATGCACGTACTGCATGAAGGCTCTAACACACTGGACGTTGCGATTTTGATCAATGTCTATCTTTTTGTCCTTAATTTCAAATGAAAGGTTAAAGAAAAACGATATCTTCCTTCACCCTGTAAAAGAACGGCATGTTTTCAATATCAAGAAGTCTGATGATGATATAACAAGAAAGCATAAAAAGCCCTGGTTTCCAATAGTTTACTTGTTATCTTGATAAAGGGGTGTCCTGCAATCATCGTATAGTTTCCTTTCTCTAGGATCTGCACACTGCAAATATCAAATGGGGAATCTAAATTTAAGCCTCTGTAGAAAACTGGCATATTTGCCCAGAGATAAACTGGCATAACCATGACATAACCATGACAGCTCAGTACCCCATGTTTATCACTGAATATATAAGATTATTGTGCAGCTCATAACATTCATATTTTATGAGCCTAAACAAGCTCTTAAAAAGCTAACCATAAGTTCCCAGCACCACATGTAACAGGACACTCACCATAGGCAGAGAGCATCAGCTCCATCTGACTAATAAACTCTGACAACGTGGTTAACGAGTCAGGGATAACCTGAAAATTGGAAAAAAAATCAATCTGTACATGCAAACCCATATAACCAAGGAACTTACAGAAAGCAAAACATAAACAGAAGAGGAAACACAAATCAACACCAGAGATTGTGCAGGAACTGCAGCCACGCCTGACAGTAGTTGACGAAACTGAGGTAAAAACTGAGATGTGGTATTGGCAGGAGTTGGACCATGTGGAATTTGGTTCGCTGTCTCCTCCCTCCCTCTACCAGTTGCACGTGATCCATCACTTTCACCACCCTGAGCACCTCGATCAGGAGCATTATTCTGCCACTCAGAAGCAACAACACGTACAGGAAGACAATCAGGCCCAGCTGTAATAGACTAATTATGGTTCCCGACCTCAAAAAATAAAATAAAAAACAAAAATCTCAGGTTGCTACTAGCCCCATTTGCAGCAGATAAATTTCTAAGCCCAACAGAATTAAGGACAGCTCCAATGATCTAAAACCCAAAAAGCAAAGAGTTAAGGGGCTGGATAAGATGATTATGCAGTTATTACACTAGTTCTGAAGATACCCGTGAAATGTCTGGTACAATGTCTTCTACTTGGTCGCCATTTGAACTGGCATATTTGCCTGGAGATCAAATGCACGCAATTAAGAAACTCTTAGCAGAAAACATTTTAAAACAAACTTAATAGCCTTATGCCTTCCTACTTTTCCAGAGGTCACAATCCTTTTGAGAGAGATTAAAGAGAAATTCTTTGGCAGCTAGATTTATCCATGTGAACTATAGCTGCTATAAGGATGTGGAGACCACATTACATCTTCTAAAGTGTCTGGTAAGAAATCTGAAGTTTCTGAACTTAAGTAGCTTAAAGCTACCCAGATGCGTTGAACTTTTTCAGTCCAAGACATGTTGGAGAGTTGGCAATGTTCACAAACAATCAGAAGTGACCAAAGCTGCAATGAGGATCAGTTGGGACCTACATGTGACGTAGTCATGCTGCTTTTCTCTTACTACTGCATGCATAGAACAGTAATCTACTTCCGTTCCCCGGGTGAGATATGGTCACTTGTCAAAAACAGTACCACAAGACATCATTGGTGACAACACAAATATGGAACTAGCTTACACGGATAATTGAAAATTCAGTCTTCAATCAACAAGGATTTTTATATTTAGACCAAATTGTGTCTGGTTGATGTACTTATTGTAATCCAAAAGATTACAGTAAACATTGTGCAAATGTGCAAGGGGATCAAAACAAAATTGAACGGGTGCTTTTGTCGACAAATGTGCAAGGGGATCAAAACTGAACCAACAAAAAAGAAAGAACAAAATCAATTCAGTAAATTTCTTAGAAATCAAAAACTAGCAGCGGATTCAAGCAAGAATACATTAGACGAAAGAAAGGGGAGAGAAACATCAAAATCTTACCTTGCAACAGAGAAACCCCAATTCAAAGAGGACGTTGTGTGTCCTGCAGTGGCTTCAATACGCAGCGGTTCCTGGAGACATCGCGTGTCCTGCAAGAGCAACATCAACTTATGCAAGTGACTAAAACGAAGAAAACCCTAGTTCCTACAAATCAGAGACAAGAGGGAGGGAGCGAGAGAGGAAACAAGAGAACGAGAGAAAAATGAAAACCAGACCTCACAATGATGGAGCTCCTTGCAACAATGAGGTGATCGTACGACCCGTCGTCGATGGAATGGGGAAGCTCGAGAAGAGGGAGGCGTAGAACAGTGGAAAGGGGGAGACTCAGAAGAGAGATGGAGGAGGGAAGGGGAGAGACGGAGGAGAAGGAAAAAGGGGGAGCTCGAGGGATGCTTGGAAGCACTCAGAAGGCGTCGCACTCGAACGACGCTCGGGGTCGGGGGCGGGAGCGGAGGGTGGGAGGCGTCCTGTTCCACGCTGTTCCGAGGGTTAGCTCGGAACAGTGTAGAACAGGGGGTAATTTATACCCGCTGTTCTCGTGTTCGCCCTGTCCGCCCAGTTCGGTGGACGCTGTTTGATAAGAAAGTTGATTAAACAGGACACAGGCTTCAACATCCATATCTTTCTCCCTGATTTCATTGGGATATCATTTATTCCAAATTGAATACCAATATTTGATGAATCTATATGAATCAATTCTATTAAAGGTCTAATCCTTTCAAAGTTAATATTCTTCACAAGTGATAAATTGCTCATAATTCTCTCTATTCTCCCATATTATCAACTTACTATCTTGCAATGAAAATCACTATTTTTCGATCATATTTTTACAACAATTTTTTTTTTCAAGTTTTCTCCCAATTACGTGTCAAAATTCTTTCATATCCAAGCTCAAACACGTGATATTGTCTTTCACCCTCTCATATCAATTTTTATGCATTTGAGGCAATTTCCATTATTTCTCTGCCTCAATCTCAGTCTGTGATCAACACATGCTTGACTCGGGCCATACATTCATTGTTTTCTCACTTATATTTAGCCCAATAATTTTTCATCTTCAATATATATGGAATGTCTTTCTTTCCATTTTACTACTTCCATGATTTTATTGGGTTATCATTTATTCCAAGATTTTTGCTAATGAATGATTTTTGACTCATTCATTTACCCTGGTTCAATGTATATTTTCCTGAGTCAAACCTCATATATTCATACTCTACTCAAGATTTAATCATTGCAAAACTAAGATTCTCTGTTTTGCTGCATTATCAACTAGATATCTCGCCATGAGAATTATCATCTAGCTATCATATTCTTATAACAAATTTTTCTCCTATAAGCTTTGTCTCAATTTCTTTACCTTAGAGACAAAACATAAATTCTTGCGTACCTAAGTTCATATATATGTCATTACCTTGCACCCTCATTTTCCTGTTAATGGAAAATATATCAATTTTCTTTATATTATTTTGCTCATACCTTATTTGATTGAGGCAATTTCCATTTTTTTGTTCCCTTCAATCTCAATCCAAGACATCAACTAGCTATCTTCTACCCAGCATTCTCTCATTTATCAATCATGGTAAATTCCTAATACTGGGGCATTTTTATTATTTCGAAACATTTCCAAAATGTTTTGCGACAAATATTTTTCATAAACAATCATCACTGTCCATAGAAAAAGGGATCATATCCCAATCACATCAATTCAGCTGTTAAGCTAAAGATTTGATCAAGCGCAATCCGGTCGCTAGGCTCGGAGCTTTCTAAAGCTAGCTCAACCATGTCGCTAGACAAGGAAATTTTATGGACTAAGCGCAACTTGGCCGTTTGGCTAGGGGCTTTTTCGAAGCAAGCTCAACCCAAACGTTAGTTTGGAGAATTTTAACAAGTTCAAAATCCAGCCTTGGGTGAAAACAAAAATTTCACCAAAAGGCACTCGAAGTGACAAGAAGATTTCTCGTCACAACCAATGTTGGAGCAATAGGGTCTCATCCTCCATTTCAACAAAGGTATTTGAGGTGATGAGGGTTCTTTCCCGGCATTGCCACTTGTTATTGAGCAACCCATTCAGGAAAGGGGTAAAACCTGAAATTATGGACAAAAGAGCAACCCTCGCAGGTAAGGGGTTAAACCTACACTGCAGGCCAAAGCAACCCACGCAGGTAAGGGGTTAAACCTGCACTGCATGCTAAAGCAACCCACGCAGGTAAAGAGGGTTAAACCTGCACTACAAGCCAACGTCACCCACACAGGTAAGGATATAAACTTGCGATGCAAGTCAAGGCAACCCATTTCAGGGGGGTTAAACCTGAATTCAATATTGGCAAACCCATGCAGGAAAGGGGTTAAACCTGCAATATAAGCTCAAATAACCCATTCAGGTAAGGGGTTAAGCCTGAAACATCTCTTCCAACATGTTTTGTTTGAAAAATTTGTGGCGCTTATCTTTGTCACTAAGCACGGCTAGTGTCGGCTTAGTAACAAAGAGGGGCATCTGTTATCACACCAAATTTTTCAAAAAACGGGGCCATTAAAATTTTGGGTCTATTATTTTTAAAATAAATTTTAAATCCAACTTTAGATCCAAAATCCAAGTTTAGATCCAAATCGAGAATTCCAAACTCAAATTCCAAAGCCGAATTCAAATTTTGAATTTTGGCTCCAAAATTCCTTCCCCTTGGATTCAAATCTTGAATTCGAATTTCAAATTTTAGTTCTAAAATTCTTCCCTCTTGAATTCAAATCCTAAATTCGAATTTTGAATTTTGGCTCTAAAACTCTTCCCTCTTGAATTCAAATTTCAAATTTTAGCTCCTAAATATCTATAAATAAATCCATTATCCTCCCTCTTGGGCATGGGGCTACCCTTAGGGGGATTTCTAATACTTCATGACTGAAGATTTGCCTCTCATTGCATTTCTCTCTTCTTCTTCTCCAACCATGGAAGCTTTTTTCAATCATCTTAAAAAAATTTGCACATCTCCGCCGGTCGAAATCTCTCAATCTCCGGTCGCTCCTATACAGAAATAGAGAAACGCCACCAGCTCTGTTCAAACCAACGCCGTGATCACCACAAATGTCCAAACGCCATCAAAGTGCTCAGGTCAGTACCTCATCTTCCTGCGGTTCCAACAAGCCCAAGCTTACCCGTTGCCGTGGATCCCACCGGCCGGAATCAGCAGATTTCCAGCCACCGGTCGGGTGCCTACTGTAACCCTCCCCTGTTCGCACGAGGGAGGAAACAATGGCTGATCAAACGGGTGGCGCTGTCACCTCCAACATCCAATCACTGTGATACTGCACTGACAGAATCATCGGATCGTTGCGGTTCCAACGAGCCCAAGCTCGACCGGAACCGACGCCGGAGTCGGCCGGAATCACAAGTTTTCCGGCCGCCTGTTTTTGAAACTTCTGTTCCTGCGACAACAGAGTATAGCTCTGCTCAGCAAACCATATCTTCAAATCCTGACATTGGATAATCACAAAAGTGGTCTCCTCGTCTTCCTGACCTCTCCTGTTCCGTTCTGCGTGTCCTGTGACTATCAAACGACCTCTTAGTCTCATCTCATTTACTACTCTGCAGATTCGTCAGATACAGGCATTAACATCACAACTCTCTTCCATTATATATATCTAAATGCAAGCTGAATCGTGCCTCCCCTCCTCCCCCAACTCATAGGAATTAACCTAAGACCCTCAAAAGCAATGAAGATTTCCAGTGCCATCTTTCGAATTCTCCTCCTCTTCCTCATCCTTCTGTGTTCCTCTGTATCATGCTTATCTCGGAAGCAAGCTTCTACTGTTACTGTCATATCTGTGAGTATATATGGTTCAATTTCAAGACGTCCATATCGGACGAATTCATATATGTAGCAAAAAACTGGTTTGTTCATATATATAAATCAGCAAATCCCTCATGTATGGTTACAGCTAAACTAAAAGGAGTTCTGTGTGCGTCTTTCCTGCTATTTTTCTGCTACCAACGTCTGGAAGATCATATGGGAAAAGAAACGGGATCCACTTTTCTTTTCGTTTTTTCTTTTATTGCAGGAAAATGTTTTTTCTTTGATTGTTTTCATTGACATTAGTTGTTGCAGCTCTTCTTCAGCCAGAGTTTGGTTCAGGCAGTTTTTATTCTAGGTCTTAGGGTAAAATTTTAGTGGTTTAAGGAGTGATTGTTATGTTAAAATAAGTTTTCTTTTGGGCATCGCATCCATGATTAAATTTGTCTTCATACTTGTGCACAAGAATTTATGTTTGTGGTGTTATGTAGTTACATATGCTTCTATTCCTTTTGATTATGTCTCTCTCAAATATGTGGAATGATTTTTATGAAAAGCAGCTGTGTTCAGCTGGAGCGTTTAGATTGCCAAATTCTTCCACAATATATTAACTAGGTTGCTCCAGTTACATCATCTGGGTGGAAGCTTGTGGATTCTCTACAGAGGATGATATTAAGACTTCAATGAGCTTTATTTACTAATTTAAAGTTGTTTACTACATCATGATTGTTCCTGAGCTATAAAAATTGCAGCTATTAGCTCTTATTTGTGTTCAATGTTCTGTACTATTTGCTTGAGATATAAATGAATCACAACATTGTTGAGATTTGGAGTTTTATCATCTTCCCTCTTGTTGTCCATTCTTTTGATTTGGTGGTATCCTTCAGCGTGGCTAAACTTTGCTCTGATTGTAAGCACGAACCAGTGGCATCATCACAGCATATGTTTTTGTGTGGATCACAAAATATTACACTGATTATAAGCACGAACCAGTGCTTATAATTGGCTCTCTCAAGCTCAACAGGCCGTGGCACCAATATCATTGCTGGTGTCAGTTTGGGTCTCTAGTCAACTGCCTTGCCTGTTCTTGTCATCAGTGTATCTGTATTGTCAGCCTTCTGGCTAGGGCACACCTCAGGCCTGGTGGATGAGAACGGACATCCTACTGGTGGGGAGAGCTAATGAAGATTGAAGGGGAAGAATTCTCTGGAAATCCTACAAGACCCAGTGTGGTGGCACCTTTGGGGTTTCCTGCAACAATGAACATGGATTCTTCATTGCAGATACATGGAGATGGGCTTGATAAGGGTCATTCTGATTATGCAAAAATTTCATATGGACATGTAACTTGTAGTGAATGTTTGGTGTATATTTTCATTACTTTGTTGGATCTGTACTCGTTAAACTTTCATACAGGTTGTAGTCATTGAACTTATGTATTGGATGAGATAACAAATGTCTATCATGTGCATCAAACATAGTTAAATTTACCAGGTTAAATGTTTCATTGTGCATCAAACATGATTAAATTTAACAGGGTAAATTCTTCCAGTGCATCACGTTCTTCTCTAGCAATATCTGTTTTTTGTCCTTGCGCAAGTTCATTATCAAAGAGGTTGTTGTTCTATTGAATTTAAGTATGTGACTTTAAAAGAGTTGAATATGAAGGTTATGAAAAACAATGACTTACAACAATTGGATCACCATATTGTACAACAATTGAATTCAAGTCATTTGGAGATGATATTTCTATTGACATTTTCCTACATCAAGTTACATGTACTAATTCATTTCATATGGTGTTCATTTGGGTGGATTGGTGTAATATTGTTAGATATAACCTATTGAGAGGTATATAACTTACAACTCTACTTACTACATTATATCTGTTTCTTAATGAATGCACATGCATTTTGTGTTTTTTATTTATTGCTATTTGTTGAAGTTAAAAGGTTTTGTGTGTAATGTAAGCCAGCTAGAATGATTCATAATAAAGGGATATTTGATTGATGGATATTTAATATTTTATTATATGAGTTGTTGGGTTGTAGGGACAAAACTCAATAGGCCAGAGAGAAACAAAAAACAAGTTGTTATGAATTCAAAACATGAACCTACATTTGTTCAAACTAGTCTTCCACTAGGTGCAGCTAAGCTGATAACTTTGGAAACTTTAAGCCGTTAGCAAGTACATACCTAATACTATTTGATACAAGTCAGTGGAACTATATCTTGAGTAAGAATACAAGCTAACGTTACACATGTTGATTTGATTCTCAACTATATGTTGAATATGCAAATTCACATTTTATTTTTGCAGACACCATTTGAGGTTGGTTAGAAGGTGATATAGGAGATCCATGATGGTGAGCACGTTCGTGAAGCAATATTTTCAAATTGGATTCAAAAGAATGTAAGCTCGAGTACATCATAACATATTATATTCACCTATTGAATTAAGTTAATTTTTTCAATTATACTTCTTCACTGAAATATATTTTTATTTACTATGTGACAATGGCAGTCTTGGTACCACAAAGATATTACAAGTTGTTGCAATTTCCTGACAGAAGTATGCTAAAATATAAAGAGCTTGTAGCTAAAGTGTACAGATGCCATACAATCAGGTATCAAAGCCCATGCGTTTTTGGTTAGGATGGTTTGGACCACAAAAATCCCTTGTCCATTCTGCAGTCAGGCATTTAGAAAATCTTGCAAGTATGCCTTTCTCGTGTTAAGAGCCAATTGGCTCTTGAATCAACCTTGTTCTCAGAAACTGAACCATACACAATTTTCCAAGAAAACGACCGGTTTTGGGCAAAAACTAGCATGCAGATTAATGTTCATGGTGAGAACGCACGAAGGAGGCCAGTAACTGGAATGTCCCATCTTTTTATAGTGAAAGAGCCAATAAAACCACATGGGAAATGGAAAACTCATTTTCCTGTGTTTTTCAGAATACTCAATATTGGTCCAGGCTCTTACACTATACACTTAATGTTGAATGTTCATTCAATATCGTAGAACGTTCAAATGAGTATTTATTATCCGCAGTACTGGTCTTGTAGACAGGGAGAGACATGCTGCGTTGTTAGGTTCTACAAGACACTCATGCTAGCTTCTACTAGATTCGCTAAACGACTGATTCTGAAAAGGCATGCTGGTGGTTTTGGTCACCGTTTTTCTTCTTTGCCCCTAATTCAACAGCCTGGTTGATTTTGTAATTTTTGGTGATTGCAGATCATAACGCTTGCCAGTAACTGCCAGCAGGTAATTTAAGCTTTTTAAACAGGTACTGAGAAGAAGATGAGACTCTCCATGAGAATGACCCACGCTGTTTTGACCCTGTGGCTCTTGCCATCTTGGAGAACAATTTGTTAATTAGTTGAAGAAAAAAAATGACACTTAAGGTTGTTGCAAATTCTTTTTTGTACTGTTGGTAGGCAAGAAGAATCGCCCTTTCTTATGATGTATGCTTCAAGTTCATTGTAGTGTTATCACCTCCCTTCTGGAGGGAAAGTATATATTACTCTAAATGTAAATATTGGATAAGTGAATGAGATAACTACAGCTTTTCCACTGGAAAACCAATAACGGGTTTTATTTCAGATGCTAACGATCTTAGCTCAGCAACCTCTTCATTTGAAAGTCTCCAACCAAGCGCTCCTGCAAATTCCTTTGCCTGCTCTGCATTCTTTGCTCCTGGTATGGGTATAACATTATCCTGAGCTATTAGCCAGTTCAGCACCACCTGCATAAATTAAATATCAAAGAAATGAATTACTTCCAGGTGCTGTGAAACTTCTGCCGGGTGTTCAACACCTTGAAGTGAACCGATTCCAAGGCATGGGAAGCACCTGTGTGGGGGTTTTCTCGTAACACTGACCAATTTCCTTGATTCTGCCCAATAGAGGCTGGATCTGAATAACATGAGCAAAACATGGACCTCAGCTCCTCATCTCGGCAAAGTAGTCATGCTACTCTAGGTTGACACTTACCGTGGTTAGAAAATCAGGTGTGTATATCCGACCTCGAGGACCAGTAGGAGGGTTTGCAGGTGTGTACTTCCCTGTGAGAACTCCTGAAAGATGAAACTTGTACAGCATGAGAAAGATATCATAAAAATAGATCACACATAATGCATTGATTTATATTCAAATTGTAGCAAAAGCTGCAGTTTCTGCTCCATGAATTTGTGACCTTTAACTATAGGATTTACATTCAAGTTGTTGGTTCTGTTAAGGGGGTTAGATCTGCAGCCAGCAGCTTTTATTTTTCCTGATTTCCTTTCCCTTCATAAAAGTCATGATCATGCTGTTTGTTGCAAGAGAAAATGATGTCATTACCTTGAGCTATTGGCGAATATGCAATCAATGTGATGCCCAGTTCATCGCATGTAGCCTTCACTCCATTCTCCTCCGGAAGTCTGTAAAGAAGGCTGTAATTCACCTGGTTTGAGGCCAAGGGAATGCCTCTTTTCTTTAGCTGGTCATAAGCTTCTCTTAGTCTTTTCTCTGGTTAGGTCATGGATCAGGTATACAAGTTATAACTAAATCTCTAGCTATCTTCTCTGCCCATCAAAAGTCAAAAGTAATAAGCCAAACAAACAAGAAAAAAATGAATTACCACTGTAGTTTGAGACGCCAACAGCCTTCACAAGCCCCTTCTCAACAGCATCCCCAAGTCCGTCAATATAACCTGGAAAAGGAGAAGCAGCTGTGATGGAGAAACTAAAATTGAAAGTCCAAGGAATACAGATTAACTCAAGCTTCAAATACGGACACCTTTGTTTCCCCATATCCCTGGCCTGAAAATCAAAGAGCAGTGTCAGCAAATCATGCCATTTGACAAATGGTACTTGAAAAAGGTTTTAGATTGTGATTCTAGTAATTCGAACCAGTGAAGTTGATATAACCCAACAGAAGAAAGACCAAGGCGGGATAAAGAGTCTTTCAGGGCAGCAACGACACTTTCCCGGCCAAGACGCCAGGGCAATGCGGCAAATTTAGTTGCAACATCAATCTCTATCGAGTCTACCTTCTTTCGTTCTTCTATAAATCTGCATAGGAAAGCAAAGACAGAATCGCCCTGATTTATGTAAGAGATGACTGATCTGATTCAAGAAGAAATATTGTTCTCGTGCAACTACAAGACTTTACCAACCAAAAAAGGGAAAACAAAAACACGATCACTAATGATGTCCATGTAAGATGAATTGATGGTGAAGTACTATCACTAAATGATCAAGCGGCTACTTAAAATATTCACCTTCCAAGCAAAGTTTCAGAACTCTCAGCACCGAAGCTCATCTGCCAGACGACGCACATGGGAAATAAACACATTTCAGTTTAGAGCTCTCTTTTCATCTCAGAGAAATCGTTTACAAAAAACTGATAAAAAAAGAATTTCCCACCCTCGATCCATACACTTCAGCTGTGTCGAAAAAGGTAATTCCCTCATCCACACTAGCATTAAAGGCGGCTTTAGCTGCTTTCATCTTCCTATCTGCATCAAGAGAACACGATAGCATCAATGACACAAAACCATACTCAATCAACTCATTATTTCATTTGACAGCGTACGTATGAATCAGCACAGTGCACTATGATTTGGAAAAAAGAGAGAGAGAGAGAGAGAGAGATGATGCACGGGTTTCAGATGGAATAGAATCTAGAAAGTATTTGTCAGAAATTAAAAGGACCAAGTAATAAGTTGTAGAGAACAAAAAACTGGAATATCAAAAAAGGAACGATTGAGAACCAGAAGACGTTCCAAAAGCTTTAATCCTCTTGCCTGCGATTTCTTAAAGAAGCGTCGCCTTGTTCAAAACCGTCCGAAACACTATACATTTTTCTTGAAAGCGACCTCGATCGCAAAGGGTAGCTTTAACCAGTCAATCCATCACGTCCAGAAACCTTTTTGTGTCCAGAAACATGAACTTCGGTTTGTGATCAAAGTCCTTTAAAAAGATAGGAATTACTGCACCTTCAAAGTGGAAGAGTGTAAAATAGGATTGTTCCCGATTATAAGACGCATAATAATCAAACATATGGTTGTTCTTAACCCGTTGAAAACAAAACAAGAACCAAAAGTTGGATTAATCTACATACATGAAAAAGCTGGACTGTAGTGGAAACATGGTTTGAAAGTGTAGGACTAGAATGACAGCGGAAGCCAGTGTAAGCTACTAAAAATGCTAATAACTGGAAACAAAAATGATTCTGCCACATTAAACAAAAGCCAACGGAGAAAAAGAAAATCTCAAGAAAAATAAACCATCGAGGAAAGAACAGAAGAAAAGAAGCAAATTGGATTTGAGAAAAACGGAAGCATGAACTTTAATTGAATTCGTTGAAAAGCAAATCAGCGGATGAATCGAATTTCCACAAATTGGGAAGGAAAAAGAAAAACGAACGAACCCATAGGATAGGACCGGCAGAGGAGCACATCCCTTATTTAAATGAACGAGAAAAAATGAAGAAAGAAAGATTTCGCCGATGTAATCCTAAACAAACTGAAGGAAACACTACCATCCCACTCAAAGTTGTTCCAGTAGCTGGTATCTCCCCACGACCATGCTCCAATCCCAAGCTTCGTCACCTTAAGTTCAGACCCACCAACTTTCACCTTCTCCACGTCTGTTCCTGCTTTCGCAACGCCAACGTCCACGGACGACAGAGCTCTCATGCTGCAACGACGACCTTTTCTTTGAAGGAAGAATGGAAAACTGGCATTGCTCAGTTGCAACGTCATTGTCTGTTTCGTCTCTCTTTTGTTTCCCCCTTCTGTGCTTTTTTTAGACTGTTACGAGCTCCCAATGTGGAACATGAAGATGAGAGTACCAGTTATATTACATAAACGGCTCTCTGTGCACTAGAAGTAGCCACGTCCGCATCTTGAGATCCTCATGATCAAGTGTTGCAGTGACGTATGGTCAGCCGCTCGTTCTTTAGTTTAGTTTATTCTATTTTTTTTCCAATAATAAAAAATTGTTGTTAAAAAAGGTCACTAAATTATTATTAGCTATAATTTATATGGCGATAGTTTAGTGAATTTATGGATTTTATAACACAAATTTTTAAATTTTAATTATCGGACAACAATTGGCACACGGGCAGTTAAAACTTAAAAGTGATGTTCTTTTTTAATGTTGTCAGTACCATAACCTTTTGTTCCGTCAACGGAGAATAACTTTTGTGCAGTTAAAACTTAGACTAGCTCTGGTTGTGATAATGAGATGAAATGTCTAAACTACTTTCAACATAAATTAAAATAAAATGAAATTCTCTATTAGTATTTAAATAGCAATTAAGGTTAATACATTTTTTAATTGCTAAATAAACAACCAAGGTAAACCTAGGCATTTTACAAAGTTCAGTATATTTCTTATGTCTGATTCATTTGATAGAAATAAAGACGCCAATTGTTGTGCAGAATTTAGTCTTTTTCAGTGAGGGCTGACAGCAACATCTCCCCCAACAAGCAATTGAATTTCTCATTAGGGGAGAAGTCCTCAAATAAGGAAAGAACTGATGCCACGACCTATAGGTGCCAATTTTGATGAAATGCAGGGAATGGATTAGCAGATATGAAGTAGGTTAACAGTTTTAGCTCTTCATTGTGCACAGGGGTTGTCTTGTTTTTGGCTTGGTGATGTCTTACTGGTTTTTTTTGTCATAGTTTTTTAGGAGTAAATAGTGTTTTGATCTCTTTGTTTTTTGTATAGTTAATGCTCTGCATCCCCAGTACCCGTCTAATGGGTGTTAGTCTTTTTTAGTCTTCCCTGTACATACCCATTTTTTGGCAATAATGGACCGGAGCCTATCTCCCAAGCAGCCTTTCATTGGCAAACAAGGCACGTGCACCATGCCAGAAAACTTACACAGTCCCTCAACCGCTAATTTACATGTTCGTGCCCTCCTTAGCTTAAATTTCTGCCTCCAGCACTGGCTATTCGGCTCAGGTAATGTTTTTAGCGATGAAACTACAAAGAGGATGGGATTAAGGCTGAACTAAAAGCTCTAAGTTCCGTCTTTTGTCATGTACATATCTCTTGTACAGGTGAAGCTATCTTATTCCACTTGTCCAAACGACTAGAAGAAACAGATGAGAAAATAAAATACGCAACTCAAGCACCAGTTTACATATGTTGAATCCCGAACTGAAATTGCTCCATGTTTCTGATTAGAAATACTTTTATCAGGAGAAACATTATTCTGCTTGCATCTTACTACGGACCAAACTAAGGGAGGAATCTTCCCCGGAAAAGTATTTTCAGCTTTACTTTACTATGCGGTAAGCTGATGCCCAAAAAATTACCTTCAAAAAGATCAAAAATGCCACACTGAACTTCACATCAAACCCAAATTGGTTTTAATTCGATATTCTACCGGGCCAGTAAAAGAAATAAATATTGTCCCTCCTGCTTTACACGGCACAACACTTGCACTATCATTTGCTGGTGCTTGAGACAAGTTTTTCCTCTCTAACAAAACCAGGATGTATATCCTCTAAGAGATGAAGACAGCATATCAAAATTTGGAAATTCAGTTGAATATTACTTGAAGGGAGTTGCGAACTCCGCTGCATTGAGGATCAGTGGTCATCTTCGTCACCTGGGCAGTTTGACAGAAGGGTTTCCATGGACTCATACTGAAATGACAACATAAAGTTAAAAAAAAAAAGGCATCCGCAATATGCAATTCAAGCTTTGATGATGTTGGTACCTGACATCCACAGTAAAGACAGTAAAAATGCTTGTCTCTCAGCTTCGACAGTAGCTCCTGCAAGTCCTGCATGTGCACAATAGACAATGATCAAGATCTTCAACTGTAGCAAAGCCATCGTCCGTCTGATTGTCCCCATCCATTCAGCTGGAGCCGAAGGGGCAAGCAGAATCTCTGAAGGAGATAATAACTACAGCTAAGAAGATAAATGCCAAAGCTCAACCTTGTCGACCAAAAGAGAACAGTTCAAATCATCCATGATTCGTTAGGGGTAGAGGCATAGAGACAAGCTGTGTACAAAATCACTTTCTTCTTAAGGAAGAATTAGACTGGTAAAGGTCATGTATTTTACTAAATCATATGATTAATTATCTAGTATCTACTAAGGATATAAAAGGGTTGGAAGAGCAATTGAAGAAGAGAAATTATGAAACATTATCATCCAGCAATGCATTCTAATGTTGAATTCCAGACAATTAGCACATAGATTGTAGGTAGGAAAGTTTTTGAAACAAAAGGCTCCACTCGAAGTTCTGCATCAGTTGTTGGTAATTGTTTAGCTCTAATGATATAAATTGACTCCAGGTGGCAGCACTCCAACCTATTTACCATCCTATTCAACTCCAAAGTAGAATTTCATTAATTTAGAGTTTATCAACAAGGATATGAACCTGCAGTTTGAGAATATACTTTGCAGAGATCTTGTCCACCTAATGATGAGGAGCACAATAACTTCTGACCAGATGAAGGAAGACAATGATTAATAAGAGGAAATCAGCATTTTCCATGATGCTGCTATGCTGTTTTCACATTAAATTGCCAAGAGCGAGAGCACAGCTAAGCTACCTTCTTATAGACATTGATAGCCGATTAGGATCACAAATAAGAAACACAAGTTCAAAGTTCAAAACATAAAATTCCACAAACTATGAGTCCATAAAATAAGGTTTATGCCTTTGGATTTACCCAAACCCTATGGTAGAATATATAACAACCCAAACCTACAGAGAGAGAGGGAAATGAGTTTGCCAGCTACAACCTCCAACACAAAGTTAGGGTCCCGAGAGAGAAGGATTACCAAGTTTCCATGGCAACTAGGTCGATTCTCACCCCACAAAAGGCAAGTCACCAAAACATCGTGAAATTATGATGATCTTAACAAAGAAAACTCCAATAATCAATACCATCACCTTGAAGTTTGATATTGGCAATCCTGATCAAAATGTAGTTAAAAAAAGCTCTCGAAATGCTCATGGAATTAGAACACATGAAAATCCTTTCAATGGAAATAAGGCATTCTCACATGGTACTTAGAAATTTTGATGGCAACAGATCAATGGCAACTGTAAATAGGAAGGGAAAGTAAACTGAACATTCAACTAGTTATTCATTGTTCAGGCGCACCATTAAGAAGGGGAAGAAAAGAAGGGAAGCATCCAAACCTCCACCAAAGGAACAGCACACAAGGAAAAGATAACTAGGGATCAGAGACGTAAGCAGAATTGCACAGTTATGTTTCATGGTTTAAGTCGGTTGAAGGTGATGCACAATAAATCAACAACTAACAATCTAGGAATCGAGGTTAGCTGCCTGCCCAACCATTGCAACAACAGACCATGTAGTTATAGAACTGGCAATGTGCGCATAAACTACATCTAAATTTATCACTCTGTCAGAATCCAGTTTAACTCAGTTTCAAAATATATAAGAAAATTCAATCGGTTGGTCATATTAACAGAGCTTAAAAAACTGCCGGAACTCAGCAAGTGAATATTAATAGATGCACGAATTCACCAACTTCCAAGGGGCACTAGTTTCCATTCCAATTAATTTTAAACTTAGCAGTAATCGAAGCAGAACAAATGGACGCCCTTTCAGAACATTCGTATTTCTATGGGGCAACTCATTGAAGAAAGGGAAAGCTTCTAAAGAATAATTTGAAGTTAGCCTTATCGTGAAGTTATTCTACTAACCTCCTCTGTGATCACCTCCTCGTCTTTGCCTTCCTCATTATCATCCTCC
Source organism: Nymphaea thermarum (assembly GCA_011799765.1). Lineage (NCBI taxonomy): Eukaryota > Viridiplantae > Streptophyta > Magnoliopsida > Nymphaeales > Nymphaeaceae > Nymphaea > Nymphaea thermarum. The sequence goes on along the minus strand of JAANDH010000269.1, from coordinate 83,437 downwards.
GGCGGTGGAGGTGCTACAACTTCGGCGTTCTCCAATTGCGCCAACGCTGCCTCTGCCTTCTTGTAATCCGCCGCGACCTTCCGGACCCTCCAAGCGCTCTTCTGCCGGCTGCCGAACTCAGACGCCAACCCTTCCTCCGTCCCCCTCAATCTATCCTTCCTGGCACGCTCCCGGTTTGCACGAGCTTCGGCAGGAGTCTGCGCTCCGATGCCTATGCGCGAGCGACGGATCTCGAGCCCCACCGGTTCGAACTGGCCCTGGCCTTGTTTGCCGAGTGCCGAACCGGGCTTGTAGCCCATCTGCTGGAGCATCCGGAAGCCGATGTTGGACGGTTTCAATGCCGTTTGGGCGAGAGCTAGGGTTTTCTCGTCCTCTTCCCTCTGCTGCTGCTCCCTGCTTATCTTCCGCTTCTGTTGCCAACTGAGATTCCGTTGCGTCGGCTTCTGAGGATGTTCCTCCGTTCGTCTCTGCAATCTTCCAGAGAAAAGAAGGTCATTAGAGGGATCACTGCAGATGTTCCAGCCGAGGGCATCGCTTTTCTCCTTTCATTTGTTACCTTCTTCGTTCGGGAAGAGTCTGAGGTCTCCGGAGGAAGAAAGTGGGATAAGTCTCCCATGTAGTCGTCTTCCTCTCCAGCCATGACAAGGAGGAAGAAGGACGATTGTGTTGTCCAATCCGGTGGCCGGAGTGTACTGCCAACCGACTTCCGCTTGATCTTGTGTAGCCTCCCGCAGGGACAGCGACAGCCGTGGTAGCACAACAGAGGGATCGGACTTAAATGGATATATTTTTAACTATATCTGTTTTTTCGGATTTAAATAAGAACGAAGAAAAGGCGTACCTGAAATCCAATTTCACAAATCATATCCCATTCTTAGATTCACATATGAATTCGAATCTTGAATTTTAAACTGACTCTAGTCGAGACATTTATTTAAAACTAAATCTTATCTGAATTCAAATACAAATCCCATCAGATATTTATGTTTATTCGAATCTAAAAATTCAAATCAGATTTCATTTTTATTTTTTCAATCAGTATTAAATGTCTACTTTTTCAAAATAGTTCAGTCAAATATTTCATCCAAATCGGATATATTGACATCCTTATTCATCAAACAAAGCATTTCAAAACAACAACACAATGGCAACAGCCAAAGTACTTGAAAGCAATAATTTTTTTGAATACGCACAACATTTCTTCACATTCCTAACTGATATTTTTTCTTTAGATGCACTGAAGAAGCCGAAACTAATATCATTCTTGGATTTTTAGTTTCATTTAAGTACATTTTATGTGCTTTTGTTTCCTCATTAAAATGTTCAACTTTGTGAATACAAAAGTAGCATACTTCGGAAACATACAAGCAGATAAATGTCTCTCTAGTATTCCCCATAGCTTTTTTCGCATCCTACTTGCGTCGTGGCAATACAAAAGTAGCATACTTTGGAAACCAATAGACCACTACCAAGATGGTTCCATATCCATATCTACATCAGTGACCAAAACTCTCAAACCAATTGATGGGGCCAAAGCTCTCTCGTTCACTTAACAAATGGGCTTGCTCAAGTCAACTTCACACGCTTTGAGAGTATTTTGTGGGCTTGGCAAATCTTGTGACATCGGTTATTGGTTGGTTATAAGAGAGTGAGCTGTGTGCGTCACTATGCCAAAAAAGGGGTAGGAGTTGGAGTATTCTGAAAATTATTTAAAAAGAAATGTTCTTTTTATTTTTTTGTTCTTTTGACCTTACAAAAAATTATTTTTTAATTGACTAGGGGCATTTGGCCATTAAGCAGACTGACACCCAAAAAAAAAATTGTGCACCAGCCCGCGCATATAACCAACTCTGAGGTTACAAATGACTTGATTTCCATCGCCATCCGGTCTAAGATCATGTTTGTTTGGGGGTCCCCCAAAAAAGGAAAAAAAGCCATGCCCTTTTTTTGAACATTAACTCTTCCTTCGTTCACATTGTAATGGTTTTTTGCAATGAAGGTATGAAGCAGTCAGTTTCTTCTTATTCGACCGAGAGCAAAGGACCTATTCTTGTTCAACAGATAAAAATGTATGAAAATAGGGTCGGTGTCAGAAATTTGTGGCTTAGGGACACTAGTAATAAACTTTAAATTTTTATGGAGTATCAAAATGTAAATGGGAAGAATTGCCCCAAAATGACAATATAAAAATAAATACAGTTCATGCATGAAAAGCATTGTAAGTTTCCCTCTTCTATATTGCATTGGGTTTCCATCACTATTCCAACGGAAAGTTACAATCCCATCTTGAGTCACCCCCTAATGCCCCAAAACATGGAAAGATTTTGGTGATCTTCATCTATCTCTCGTTTCTAGGTGAGTAGAGGAGTATTTAATCATACTGCTCTCAAAAGAGCCGAAACTTTCTCCTATAAAGCTTGCTTTCAGTGCCACGAGATGTCACCCCCACTACTCTTCAACTTGTGTATTAGCGACTCCTTTTTGCATCGCAAAGAAGTTAATGTCCTAAGAATTTGAAACAACAACTAGCTGCACACCAGCTCCCTCCCCAACTATAGCACCAACCCCCTCGGGAACTTTTGTTTGTCTCATTACTCACCTTATCATATTCAGAGATAAGCTAAGTGCAAATATAGCTCTCCATGTTTTGGGCATAACATGGCTGCTCCAGCTTTCAGGGTTTCTAACATCTACTAATGTTGCCCTAGGTTGCCAACTCAACCAGAGCCATGGATTTCTTGAGAAGCATGTTAAATATAGCTCCAACCCACGCCATGAATTCTCATCTGCCCTTTTAGTCTACATGAGGCAGCGGTGGAGCCGCATGTAGCCTCATGTAGGCAGCCTAAATTTTATGGCTTTGCCACTAGGGTGAGGCTGTCGACACACCAAAGTCTCAGAGTCTGGGCCTTGATCTGCCAGTGCGACAAATTATGAAGCTATTGGCTCCATCTTGATTGTTTCTTTAATGCAGTCCAGTCACTTTAGATACCACATTTGCTTGAATAGCTGTTCGTCCAGCCTTATGACTCAAACCATTTAGTTGTAATCTAGTAGCAATATTATCTTTTTTGAAATAAGCAACAATTGAATGTCATACTTTATGTTGCACACAATGAACTTACAACACAAGTTTTGTATTTGAGGGGAAAGCATTCATACAACTCATAACACTCACAAGACCACCTTGGCACAACTTAAACTTGGTACAAATGACACAAACTAAATTACTTATTTATAGGATACTTCAAGACACTCAACTTATAACTCTTAAACCTCCATACTAATGATGGCATAACTCATTATATAAATCACATTACATTCATGACATTAAACACATTAAAAAGAACATTAAAACATGAGTTAAATGTAAAACATAATGCTCATTATCTTTGATAATTCATATTGACATAACTAGACCATATTACAAAATAAAACTGCCACACACTAATGTACTACTTAACTTTTTAACTCTCTTGTGTATTATTGTGCATTACTATAGCATTAATTTTAAACTCCTTGCATGTCCATTCATTTTCATTATATTTTAATACTCCTCCTTGATGCAAAACTCGATACTCCAAGAGATCACTTGAATTTTATGAACTTTGAATGGTTGAGTGATTTCGTAAATCCATCTACATATTGATCATTTGTGGAATAATATTTTATTATTATCTTTCCATCAACAACAGCTTCACATATAAAGTGATGACATAACAATGCATTTAATTCTTTCATGGAATACTGAATTTTTGTTATGGCAATTATTGCTTGCCACAAAATAACTTTATTTCCTAAACTTATTTTTCTGCAAGTCAGTCAAAATTCATTGAATCCATAGTGCTTGACATGTAGTTGTAGTTGTAACGATATACTCTGCTTCAAAAGATGATAGAGCTACAGTTGCTTGCTTTTCAACATCCATTACATAGTTCCTGAGCCAATGGTAAAAAATAAACTTACTTGTATTTTTCCTGTTATCCACAAAATTAGCCCAATCACTGTTAGAAAAGTCAATTAACATAAAAATTGAAATTAGATCAGTACCAAATTGCATAGTTAGTTGTTGATCAGTTGTCATGAATGATCCGTTTTGCTGCTCCAAATAATGTTGACAATGCATAAAACTTAAAGTCAGATAAACTAGGTACACAATATCAGGACGCATTTGTGTAAGGTACGTCAATTTTCAAACTAAACTTGTGTACAACTTCTCATCAGCTTTTACAGTATCATCATTTAAAGTTAACTTCTCACTAGTGTTCATAGGAGTAGAACATGACTTGCATGATAATATATTACATCTCTCAAATATGTTCAAAGCATATTTTTCTTAAGAAATAAAAATATTATTATCAGTTTGTTGAACCTGAAGTCCAAGCTAGAAAATAATGTAACAATCTCAAATCTGATATATCAAATTCACACATCATGCTTATCTTAATTTTTTAATGAAACCACTAGAAGAGCGTGTATAAATAATGTAATCTACATAAACACATACCATAAGAACATCATCACGTGTTCCCTTCACATACAAAGTAAGTTCACTTTCACTTCTATAAAAAACACTCTGTATTAAGTATGTGTCTAAACTCTTATACCAGGCTTGTTTAAGGCTATAAAGAGCCCCTTTCAACCTATAAACATCATTCTTTTTTCTATTAATAGCAAATTTTTGTGGTTGGCAAATATAGACCTTTTCTTTTAATAAGTAAAAATGTTGAAAACTGAAAAACTGACCATTTCATATGAGTAGCTAATGCCAAAATAATTCTAACAATTTCAAAACATGCAATAGGAAAAAAAGTTTCTGAAAACTCTATCTCATATTCTTGAGCATACCCTTTCACGATAAGTCTTGTTTTGTGTTTTCTTCAATATCATATTTTACTTTGTAAACTCATTTAACACCAATTGCATTTTGACCATTTGGTAGATCTACAAGTTCTCAAATGTCATTTCTTTCAATGGCTGCTATTTCTTCTTTCATGAATTTTTTTCATTTTTGTTTTCTGCAAGCATATTCATAACATGTCGGTTCTATAACCATCAAAGCAAGTGCACAATTATAAAGAACATCAACTCTCCTTACCTTTCTTGGAAGACTATCACTGTCCACAGTAGGTCCAATATCGTGGCCTTTTTGGGTTCTCCATGAAAATGATATTGTTGGTGGAGGCTGGGATGCATCTTTTTTTTTCACACTCATTTAATTCATTTAAGTCATTTTCAAAAACCAAATGCTCATCTTTATTATCCCACTTTCAGAAACTACTTTCATAAAAAACAACATCTTGTCAGATAACAACTTTTTTATCAGGTTGTACAATTGATACCCTTCGGTAACATCTAAATATTCAACAATTGTATATTTTTCACTTTTCTTATTCAACTTAGTATGCTTGTTTGAATCAATTAAAGCATATGAAATACATGCAAAAACCCATAAATTACTTACATCAGGTTTGTGTTTCCACCAAACCTCACAGGTTGTTCGATTGCATACTGCTTTAGTTGGTGAATGTTTAAAATATAAACTACACTAGCTATTACTTCTGCCCAAAAATCATTTAGAAGTTTGCCTTCACTAAGTATGCTTCTAGCTGTTTCTATCAAAGTTTTGATCTTTTGCTCAATGACACCAGTTTGCTGAAGTGCCTTCCTTATAGTCAATTGCTTTTGAATCCCAATCTTTTGTAAAAATCATCAAAAAAATTAAATAAAGATTCTCCTTCTCTATCTGTGTGCAAACACTTTATGACACGATTGCTGGTCTTTCTCACAAAAGCTTTGAACTCTTGAAATTTTTCAAAAGCTTCTGATTTCTTAGTGAGAAAATATACTCAATTCATACGAGTAAAATCATTAATAAACAACATAAAATATCTATTGTTAGTCAAGGAAGGAATATTCACAGACCTAAATATATGTGCATGGACTAATTCAAGAGGTTTTTTGGCCCTCCATGCCTTTCCAGTAACAAAAGATATACAATGTTGCTTTTCATATGAACATCCTTTACGAATCCCATCACTACACATGATATGAGGTAATCCAATACCATGTTCATATTATTTAATAATTTCAGGTCATTATAATGTAAATGACCATTTAAATGCAAAAACTGAGTGATTTTGTCAACATTACTGACTAATACAACTTTATTTAATATGTGAAATTTCAAGTGGAAACATCCTATTTGTTGTTATTTTCATTGTAATGAAAGACTTACTATTTGACTATTTTCTGTTGATTTTACAAGTTTCACTATTAAAATGAAGTAAATAGCTATTTTCAAGCAGTCGTCCACCACTCAATAAATTGTAAGTTAAGCTAGGTATGTAATAAACATTATGGATTAACTTTTTACTACCTGATTTAATCTGCACTTCAACAGTTCATTTGCCTTAACTTTGTACTTGAGTGTTATTTCTGAGTCATACATATACATTTACAAACTCATCAATTTGGTGGAAAAAATTCTTTTCACTGTCATATGGTCACTGCAGCCACTATCTAAAACCACACATGATCGACCTTAGCTTCCAAATGGGCAATGAAAAGATTATGTTGATTACCTTCTTCATTTTCTTCAGCTTTATTGGCCTTTTTTTTTGCCTTTTCCCAGCATTTTGTCTCGACGTGCCTATATTTTTTTTTTTTGCAAAAGTAACAATGTTTGTCCCTTTAACTTGGTCTTTGATTATTATTATTATGGTCAGCATTCTGCTGACCTCCACCAAATCTTCCACTGCCACAACCACAACTATGACCATGACCACAACCATGACCATGATATTTACCTCTGTCGTTTCCTCTACATGCATATTTGTCGTCTAACATACATTCTCCGTCTTTTTGCTTATTAGAAATATTTTCTTTAACCTGAAATGCATGCTTAATATTTTTTTGTTGTTGACCTGTTCAATCTAGCTTCATGTGTTAAAAGCGAACCCATCAATTTGTTATACTCACGTCTTTAGACTCTTTTATAGTAGTTACGACATGATCAAATTTGTATTAAAAATTTTGTAAGATTTTCTTGTTACTTTTTTTATCTTCCATTACATTTCTCTAAATGTTTTCATTTGATTTGCGGTAGTACATTCTTATAAAGAAATTTTGGATGCATTCATTTTTTTATTTGCAATGTTTCATTCTCTAAGTAGATTTGAAAATTTTATTGTTGTTACTTTGCTATCTCCATGCTAAGTTTTCTTCAAAATATTTCAAGCCTCAGCTGACTTGGTCGCAGCTGCAATGCAAGGGAAAATATTTTTCAGTCATAGCTTGCTGCAAAACAAGAAGAGTCTTTGCATCCTTCTTGCATGTCTCCTTCACTTCATTTGAAGACTCTTCCATATCATTTTCAACCGGATCCCAAAGATCTTGTGATATAAAAAATGTCTTCATTGTAATGCTCCAAATTCTATAATTTTCCTCCATTAAAAATAGGTACCTAAGTGTGTGAGAGGTTGAGAGTAGTATTCCAATCATACCATTCGATGACATTTTCCAATCATGTATTTATGAACAACATTGAAAAATAGGCTTAAGCAACAATCTTTACAACGTACTAATTTGGCCGGATAAATACACCCAACTTGATCAAGCCTGGGCTCTAATACCCCAATATTGGAAATAAACAAGAGGTTGTACTTTATGTTACACACAATGAACTTACAAAATAGCGTTTGTATTTGAGGACGAGAGGACTCACACAACTCATGACACCCACAAAACCACATTGGCACAACTTACACTTGGTACAAATGACACAAACCAAACGCCTATTTATAGGCTACCTCAAGACACTCAACTTATAACTCATAGACCTCCATACAAATGATGACAAAACTTATGACATAAATCACACTACATTTATAACATTAAAAAATACATTAAAAAAACATTAAAACATGAGTAAGTTAAAACATAATGGTCATTACACCTGATAACTTATATTGACATAGCTAGACCATATTAACAAATAAACCTGTCACACACTAATGTACTACTTAATTTGTTAACTCAATTATGCACTATTGTGCATTACTATAGCATCAATTTTAAACTTCTTGCATTGCCATGCATTTGCATCATATTTTAGTATATCTATCCTCACCAAGGCTGAGAGTTCAAGAAGCATATATTGCAATGGACATGAAGGTAGTGTATGATGGCTATCATTTTTTTTTCTCATGAGCAGGCTATAATTGTTCCATGTCTTTTAGCTTTCTTCTCTAGTAATGGGAGGCTGTCCATTCTCGAGGGGATTAGTGCAATGTATGGGATGGGGGCTGCTAGGCAGTCAGTTCCCTTTCAAATTTTTGTAGTGTCAACTTTCTATGTTGTAAAAGAGAGGTTACCAATATTATACAAGTTAAAGCACGACGATGGTAGCAACCTGAGACACTAAAAGCAGGCCATGTACCTTACATGGATAAGAGATCGGGTGGGAGTTTCATCTCTCATCAAGGCAGTAGAATGAAATACTCTTACTGCTCACCCATAAATGAGGTGGCTGTCTTGCATGATACAATTGCCAACTGTAAATTAGAAGCATATGTGCTTAGATGTATTTGGTCGCAAAATGCTTTTGGAGTTACAACACCTTGCAATCATTCAAAAGTCTCTTGCTAGTGCTCATTTAATTGGCATGGCAAGTTATTCTTCAAAAGATCCACCATTGGCGGAAAGTTACAACTTCAGTGCATTGGAGAGCGGCTTCCGTGGAGCTGTTGTTCTCCCATATTACCAATGCATCATTTGGTAGTAATTGATGTAAGGTATAAAGCTCATGTTGGCTCATTATATTTTAGCATATCATAACCTCAAGAGTATTTTGTCAAATCATGGGTTTTGAATTGTATAAAAATAATGGATGAAACATAGTACATGCAACCACTTGGGGCAAGACAAAGTCATAAATTGCAAAACTAAAAATGGTAAAATGAGAGTTTGGATTACTAATTTGAAAATAAGATTGACCATTAATGAGGAAAATATATCAGGAATCATGTACATCCACATTTGGTAATCTTCCCTCTTTTTTTTTTCCTTCAATATTCGTCTTAGGGCACTTTAAGAAATATCTCAAAATGTGGAGACTACGGTTGTTTGAAATTGAAGATTAATGTGTTTATGTAAAAAAAAATGACAAAATATTAGACTTTTAGATAGTATCCTATTTCTCGAGAAGGCTTGAAAATGGCTTTCGAAGAAAAAATTTATGAAGGGTCATCAACCTTTACGCAAATGACAAATGGGTGTTCATCCTTTCAACAACAACAAAGAAGCCCTTAATTTTTTCTACCATGCTTTTAAATAGGCCCCTTTATTAAAAAAAATTATCAAATGTCATTTTTAACATTTTCAACATAAAATTAATTTTTACAAAACAAAATAATCACGGAGAGAAAAAACTAGGTAATGTAAATCTATTGAATTATTTGATAAAAATCTTTTATATGAAAAATAGTTTTCATGTTTATCTCATAACTACGAGTGGGCCCCTCGTCGAGACTTAGAGATAGGCCTCAAGGCCACTATCCAACGTCTCCCACTTGGCCATGAGACTGCCAGTTTGCTTTACTATGTGTGGTTTTCCATAATTGATAAATCCATCGTAACTTGAATTTGTTCAAGGTTTATAGTGAGGTCTTCTTTTTAACGGTTTTTCATCATAACCTTTCAAATATATCTTAACCCCATATGGGCTACATGCACAGTAAACAAATCTTTAGATATTTCTTAGTTAAGGGATCATCTACCATATCATTGGTAGACATGTAATCAGCTGAAATTTCATTTTTCTCAATAATTTCATAAACATAATGGTATTTCACCATATGTTTACTCTTTGAGCTAACAGCTTCATTTTTTATAAGAAATATCATTGTCTGATTATCACAATATAATTGAACTGTTTCATTATCAAGACCTAATTTCAAGTCTTTCAGGAATCGATTTATCCAAACAGTAAATGTAGTTGCAACATTACATGCTATATACTCTACTTCTTGTATGAGCTGAGCAAAACATCCCTATTTCTTATAGGACCAAGTTATCGCACCACCTCCAAAGTGAAAAATATATCCAGATGTGGACTTATTGTCATCTTTACAGCTAGCAAAATATGCATAGAAAGAGCCAACTAGAGTTAGCTCATCGGCTTGGTAAGACAATTTCAGTTCTTTTGTTCATCTAATATACCAAAAAATTCTTTTAACTACTTGCCAGTGAGGCCAACCAAGATTACTTTGATAACGGCTCACCAGACCGATAAGGAAGCTTATGTCCGGTCTCGTGTAAAACATTAAATATATTAAACTGCTAACAGTCTGTGCATATGAAGCATTTAATTTCTGTTGTCCTTCACCAGGACAATCACTTCTGCTTCAATTAGTTCATTTAGCTATGGGACTTCCAATAGGTTTGTTGTCTTGCATTTGAAATTTCTTCAAGATATAGTTCATTCTTGGTTCAGACTTAGAATTCTTGAGCCTCTATCTCGAGTGATCTTTATTCCTAATATATAGGATGCTTCACCCATGTTCTTCATTTCAAAGTTCTCGTTCAGTTAATTCTTTGTTTTGAGTATCATATTGTTATCGTTTTCAGTCAATAAAATGTCATCAACATATGATGACAAGATACAAAAGGGACTCCCACTTTTTCATATATATACACACTATCTAGTTGATTTGCTACGTATCCAAGCTTTGTGATTGCCTTATGAAAGATAAAATACCATTGTCTAGGCGACTGCTTCAAACTATACAATGATTTATTTAGCTTGTACACTTTGTCTTCATTTTTTTTAAGGATATATCCCTCTGGTTGATTCATATATATGTTTTCCTTTAATTTGCTATTCATAAAAGCAGTCTTCACATCCATCTAACAAACATCCAAGTTATAGAAGGTTGTGATAGCCAAAATTATTTTGATTGACACAAACTTTGCTACCACGAATAGGTTTCTAAGTAAACAATTCTTTCCTTTTAGGAAAACCCTTTCACCACCTGTCTTGCTTAATTTTCTCGACTGATCTGTTAGTTTTATACTTTTTCTTTAGCACTCATTTACACCAAATGGGTCTTCTATCATTAGAAAGATCTAATAGTTCTTAGACTTTATTATTTTCTATATATTTGATTTTCTCATCCATAGCATTTACCCAATCTGACGGTTCATGTGATTTTACTATTTCATCATATGTCAGATTGTCAGACATTTCGTTAATATTTGTTAAATAGCTTAACTCCTCTGCAAGATATACATAATAATCATTCATATATGAATGAGGAGCTCTAAGTCTTTTATGACCTGACAAAGTCTGAAGTATTTGGATCAGTTGGTTCATTATCAAATTGTTCCGTTGTTCATTATCAAACTGTTCCTCATGTGATTCAAGCTTAGTTGGTTCAATACCAAAATGTTCCCCAGTCGGTTCATTGCCAGATTGATCTTTTGAATAAATCAGATCATCCAGTAGATCGTTATGATCTCTCATTGGATCATTATTTTTATTATTGAGTTCTTCTAGGAACTTTACATCAGTCCTATACTCGAGTGATATAACTTGTAGTCTTTGGATCATTTTGGATATCCAATAAATGCACATCTTACTGATTTGTTATCTAGTTATCCATTTTTGGATCTAGAATTTTCACATGTGCTACAGATCCCCATCTCCTGTAATGTCTCATATCTGGTTACAGACCACTCCATCTCTCATAAGGAGTGGTTGGGACTGCTTTGCAGAGCACTCGATTTATTGTATACATAGCTCTTAACACAGCTTCACCTCAAAATACTTTGGGTAATTATGCACTGCCAACATGGATCTTACCAAGTTCAAGAGGGTTCTCTTACACCTATCAATGACACTACTTTGTTGTGGTGTTCGAGGCATTCATTTTTGCCGATTAATTCTAAGGTTTTTACAATATTTGATGAATTCATTTAATGTATACTCACCACCTCGATCAAACTTTACAACCTTAATATATTTTTCAATCTCTCTCTTGACTTAAGGCTTATATTCCTTGAATTTATCAAGTGTTTCAGACTTATATTTGATCAAGTAAATATAACTAAATCTTAAAAAGTTGTCAAGGAATGTTATGAAATATAACTTGCCATTATGTGTTTGGACTTTGAATGGTGTACAAATATTTGTATGAATGACCTCCAATAAATCAGTGGCCCATATTTATTCAGATGGAAAAGGTTTCCTTGCTATTTTTTTATGTAAACAAGATTAGCATTTCGTGAAATCATTTATATTTAGATCAGGTATTGTACCTTGTTGTGTTAGAGTCTGTATCTTGTTGACTCTTATATGGTTTAATCTTTTATGCCACAATTTTGCACTTACACTCAATGCATAGTCAATAGAAGCAGAATCTAAAGCTTCATTCATTTCATTGATTTTAAGCATGTCATGTTTTTTTATATATTTCCCTTTAAACATGGTCCTACCATGTTTTTCTACTGTGACTTTCTCTGAAACAAAACAAACTTCAAAACCTTTCATAGTCAAAGTGGGAACAGACACTAGGTTTCTCCTCATGGAGGGAACATACAAGACTTCAATGAGAAAGACACTTTTGCACCCAACATTTAGACGATATGACCCGACTTCCATGACATTACAGTATGAGTTATTTTTCATATAGTCCTTTTAACTTTTAGACTCATGTTTTGCATACAAATCATGTCTTCTTTCATTTTTGCAATGTGATGGGTAGCTCCCAAATCTACCCCCCAACTTGTCAGCTCTCCTTCTGCAAATAAACAATATAACACAACACAAATGACTTCTCCATTGAAATCCCTTTGATCTTTCTTCCTGTTGTTATTGTTGTCCAGATCATTGTTGTCCTTCCTATTCATAAACTTTGTCCTGCAGTTCTTCTTGATGTGTCTAGGATTTTCGTACTTGTAGTATTTCATTATAGCTCCTTGAGGTTTTTGAGTAGCTGCAAAATTGCCCTTAAACTTGCCATCGTTTCTCTTTTTAATTGCTTCTTACGGGCACATGACTACTAGCAAGTTTGTCCTAGACTATCATTAGTTATGCATTATTTCTCTTCGCTGGGTGTTCTTGCTAAATAGCTAACTATATGGAAAGCTTCTCTAAAATTAAAGTGTCAAACTGGAGACTCAAAGTAGTGACTACCATGTCCCATGAAGGAGGTAGGCTATTCAGGATGATACAGATCTGCATGTTGTTAGATATCACATTTCCTACAAAGGCTAGGTCTTTAGCTATGACCAACATCTTGTTAACATGATCAACCACTCTATCTTACTCCTTCATTTTATATGAATTGCACTGTTCCAGTAGTAACTAGACGTGCATCGTGGTAAACGTATTGTCTTTAGAGGAGATAGTGTCAAACATCTCCGTGGTTGTCGAGCAGTCCTCAAACACCCTGATCAGGTCATCTTCCATGAACGCTCACATAATGGTTTTAGCCATCAAGTCATCAGTCTCAAAGGCCTCATATGCTCTAATTTCCTAATCTATAGGCTTGTCTCCTAAAGTGGGAAAGGGCTTGTTGATTACATGGATTAACTTCTCAAGAGTTAAGACCAGCACAATTCTACGCTTCCACGAACGGAAATTAGTTCCATTGAGTTTATCGGTCTTGGAAAGTTCTGAGGCACCCACTCTAGAAGTCATTTTTGTTTCAGACGATAGTGCTCTACCTCACTCTGATACCAATGTTGGAGAGATGGCAGTGGAATGACGTCTTTGTTCTGACATGTGTCTTCTCAGTAAGTTCACCACCGGATGCTCCAGGATGATTGCACGAGCATCAAGAGGCAGTGGCAAAGAAGAAGAAGAAGGAAGCAAAAGAAGATAGGTTTCGGGTTTGCTTCGGTGAAGCTCCTCTTAGGTCAAGCAATCGACTAGCCCTAAATTGATGCCCAGCCTGCAGTTAGGGCTAGAGATATTTACTGAGAGAAAAACTAGGTAATGTAAATCTCTTAAATTATTTGATAAAAAATCTTTTATATGGAAAACAGTTTTCATATTTATCTCTCTTGAATTATTTGATAAAAAATCTTTTATATGGAAAGCAGTTTTCATGTTTACCTCATAACTGCGAGTGGACCCCCTTGCAATTACGAGATGTAGAGATAGGGCTCAAGGCCACTATCCAACATGTCATTCATATGCACAATATATTTTTATTATTTCTAGCACAAGGACCTAAGTCTACATGTGCCTAATGGAACACCTGTTCTGAGCTTCAAATGGACCATTCTGTCCTTCCAACAACATATCTAAGAAATATTAGTGAGTTTGTAAGCATTGAAAATTTTTTTACTTGGCAAAATTACTATTTTACCCCTCATGTTGATTATGGTTCATATTTTTCTTAACTAATTTATAAAGGCATCTCAAACATGATGACCTTTCATCTAAAAAGTTTTATAATTGTCTTGTCTACAAGCCACATGCTTAGAGCATATAAAAACTAAAGCCTGCTAGGTTGCCACCAACTTGTCAAATGACCATTTTTCCTAGGAATTTAGAAAGGCTTAAAATAATAAGAATTGTCTAGAACAAGCTTAATTAGGGTAATCTTATTTTGGCAAACCTCTAAAATTAGTTAGAGCCAGCCAACAAGCCTTCCACCCAGCTCATTCCATGTGAACACCTCAAAATTTGCCATCTCATTATACCTCATTGAACAGCCATGGGAAGGGGGTGCATGTTTTTGAAAGGATTTAACAATCCGGTTTTAAAAAATGATTTTCCAAATGTGGCTATAAAAAGTACATTAAAATGCGTGCCTAGATATTCATATTATTAGATTGACAAATCTTCTCCCTTTCACTTTGATTTATTCTTATACCCTAAGAGAGTCCAGTTTCCTCTCACATTTTCTCTCTTTTTTAATTCAAGCAAATTGGAGAATCCTACTCTCTCTCTCTGTTTGAATGAGGTTGAACGGGTAGACCTAAAAAGATTGGCAGTTAGCTTGACTGAATCTGCTATAAATCAACTGAATCAGTGCCTAGATCGACTACATTGATTGAACCGACACTGAATTGATTGAATTGGTGGCTAAATTGGTCAATACGTGGTTGAATTGGTGTTTGCATCCCAAAATTTTCATTGGTTTTGGAGTGCTTCAAAAAAAAGAGTTTTGTTTTGAAATAGAAAAGAAAAGGGACTCGCCCGTCGGTACGAGGATTGACCGTTCCCGGCGCCTTTACCGGGGGTAATCAATCTAAGGGCTATGTTCATTATTGATGCATTTCATTTTAACTTAAACATCCTTTTGATTCTATATGTGGTGTAGAAAATATTGAAAATTTGATGTAGACACTCGAAGAGTTTCTTGAAAATGTGAAATATTTTGAAGAAAAAGTGGAATTAGTAAATATCATTTGAAAAGCTTGTGAAATCATTTTAAAATCACTTTAGTATTCTCTTAAGACTTTAAGTAGGTTTGAGATTTTGCTCTAAGTCGGTTACCACCTAGTTAGAGCTCCATCCCCTCTTGCTTAAATTCTTTTAGAGATGTATTTGTGATCATAAGTGAAATAAAGTGAGTGAGAATGCATGGATGCATTTATCCTATATGATTGAAAGAATGTGAAACATTTCTACCACAACATTCATCTAAAGTCATTCCTACCACAACATACATCTAAGATTTTTGTTGTTATAATTATTTTATATAAGAAAGAAAAACTTTTGAAAAAGAGATTGAAATTGTAGACCATCAAGCATGATTCCAATATTGGGTCATTACTTGGTTTGTGGTCTTAATGAAGTTGGTAAATAGATAGATCATGAGAGGAGAATGTTAAAAGAATACAAGAGATAAAACACTCTTATGAAAAAAAAGAGAGAGAGATAGAGAGAAATATGCATATATGTATACATACCATCACATATAAGAAAGCTTGAGAGAAAAAGACGTATTAATTTGAAGAGAAAGAGAGGTTTTAGAGAAAAATATATATATATATACATGTATACATGCGTATATATAAGTATGTATGATAAATTTTGTAAGAGAAGATATTTGTCTTGAAAAAGAGAATAAATATTTGAAAGAGAGGAAATGGAGCACATGTACATACGTATTCATGCACATATGAGAATTTATAAAATAGAAAGTGAAAGCATAGAGAGAGAAAAATGGGGGGATCATCATGTTGGCATAGATGTATAGAACATGTGTATACATTCATACCTTCACAAGATTAAAAATCAAGGAATAACTTAAAATTACCAACTTCAAGTTTAATGTGGGCCGGATGGGAGCTTGGACTCATGCAAGAGTCTAAGCTAAGTCCCTAAGGCCATGTTAGAAGGTTCCTTTTGAAAATGTTTTGGAAAATATGATTTATATAAGCATAGAATGTTATTATTTAGTTTGTTGTAAGGGATATATTTCTTCCACCGTTGGGTATGGAAGAAAACAAGCAACATAACGAGACACTCGTTAGGGTTCCTAATGGGGTGATTAAGAATGAAATTAGCGCAAAATGACATGCAAATGCATATTAACATGTACATTTTCGTAAGGGTTTATCCCGGGTTGGACAAGTCCCAACCTCAAAAATTAATATAAAATAAAGAGTCCCCAAACCACACTCTCATTCCCACCATACATTCACATATAAGTAGAAAACCAAGCAACTATGCATGGATAATATATAGACAACATTCAAGGAAGGAAATAGAGAAAGAGGATGATGGAAAGAGCAAGGTTCAATTAGGAGCGAGGACATGATGTAACTATGAAATGATATATCACATCATCTTCTCATGTTCCCGGTGCACTTGAGTATAGCCTCTTGACTCTAAAATAGAGATTGAGAGTTATCTCCTTTAAAAGCCAAGGGGAAATAAGAAAGAGAGGAAAATAAGAGGAAGCAAAAGAACCACAAGAATGTATTCATGAAATGAAAGAATATGATTAAAATGAAAGATCATCTCATCTTTCCATGCTCCCGATGCACTTGAGCATAGCCTCTTGTCTCTAAAAAGAGATTGAGTGCTACCTCATTTGGCCATGGAGAGATGAAGATGAGGAGAAAATGTAGAAAGAAAAACAATGCTATATTTAATAAAAGAAAAAACATGATTCAATCACGAAATGAAAGATCCTTTCATCTTTTCATGCTATCAATGCACTTGAGCATGGCCTCTTCGCTCTAAAAAGAGATTGAGTGCTATCTCCTATGGCCATGTGAAAATGAAGATCAGAAAATGAAGAAAGAAAGACAATGCTATATTCAATAAAAGAGGAAACATGATTCAATCATGAAATGAAAGATCCTCTCATCTTTTCATGCTCCCAATGCACTTGAGCATAGCCTCTTGTCTCTAAAAAGAGATTGAGTGCTATCTCCTTTGGCCATGAAAAAATAAAGATGAGAAAATGAAGAAAGAAAGACAATGCTATATTCAATAAAAGAGGAAACATGATTCGATCATGAAATAAAAGATCCTCTCATCTTTTCATGCTCTCAATGTACTTGAATATAACCTCTTGTCTCTAAAAAGAGATTGAGTGCTTCCTTTGGCCATGGAAAAATGAAGATGAGAAAATGAAGAAAGAAAGACAATGCTATATTCAATAAAAGAGAAAACATGATTCGATCATGAAATGAAAGACCCTCTCATCTTTTCATGCTCCCAATGCACTTGAGCATAGCCTCTTGTCTCTAAAAAGAGATTGAGTGTTATCTCCTTTGGCCATGGGGAGAGGAGGAAGAGAGAAAAGAAAATAACAAGAACAAGGCTATATTGAAGAAAGGAAATAACAATAACAACAAAAATATATTGATTAAGGGAAAGAACAACAACAACAAAAATATATTGAAGAGAAGAAAGAGCAAGAAGAAATTAATGAAGAGAAAGAACTACAACAACAAGAATACTTGAAAGAGCATGATTTAGTCATAAAATAAAATATTATCTCATCTTCTCATACTCCCGGTGCACTTGAACATAGCCTCTTGTCTCTAAAAAAAGGTTGAGTGTTATATCCTTTGCCCATGGGAAGAGGATGATGAGAAGAGAAAAAAAAAAAAATGAGAGGGATGATGATTACATACCTCTAATGAGAAATAACCTAAGGAAAATGAACACCTTCACTTGAAGATCCCCTTTGAGTGAAGCTCCAAGATGATGCCTCCAAGAGGGTTGTAGTTTGCTTCAAGTTGGAAAGGACAATGGAGAGAGAGAGAGAGAGCACAAGAGAAACTCTAAGTCTTCAAGTGAGAATACACTAGAGTTTCTCCCAAGGGCCAATCTTACCCAAGAGGGAGGAAATGAAGGGTATTTATAGTGGATTTTGGAGCCAAAACCCTAAAGTTGAATTTTTTTTAATTCCCCCCCACCCCTTTTTCATCCGAATTTCACATAATTTTAAAGTATTTTGAAAAAGAAATGGCTTGAAAATGGGCATGATTGGCTATTAAACTTATAAAAATATATATTTATTTTTTTTAAATGAGTTGGGCCTTTGCCCACCCAAAAAGACCAAAATCACCCTCTAAAAGGAGTTTCTTTTGTCAAAAGGACGGGCAAATGAGTCTTGCCCACCAAAAGACCAAAATCACCCCCTAAAAGGAGTTTCTTTTGTGAAAAGGATGGTTAAATAGGTCTTACCTATCAAAAAGAACAAAATTGCCCTCTAAAAAGAGTTTTTTTTTTTTAAAGATGGGCAAATGGGTTTGAAATACTCGGTTTGGATCTAAACTTGGGTTTTGGATCTAATTTAGATTTAAAAGTTGTATTTTGGATTTGAATCTTGCGCCTAAATTTGAGTTTCACGCTTTGATCAAATAACCATAATCTTTTTAGAAAAATTTAGGGTGATTACGGATGCCCCTCTTTGTTAATAAGCTGGTGTTAACCGTGCTTAGTGACAAAGATAAGCACCACAAATTTTTCAAACAAAACGTGTTGGGAGAGATGTTTTAGGCTTTACCCCTTACCTGAATGGGTTGTTTGAGCTTAAATTATAGGTTTTACCCCTTACTTGCACGGGTTTGCCGATTTCATATTCAGGTTTAACCCCTCTGAATGGGTTGCCTTGACTTACATCACAAGTTGAACCTTTTAACTGTGTGGGTTGTTTTGGCTTGTACCACAGGTTTAACCCATTTGCCTGCATGGGTTGCTTTGGCTTGCATTGCAGGTTTAACCCCTTAACCTGCGTGGGTTGCCCTCATATTGCAGGTTTAACCCTTTACCTACACGGGTTGCTCTCAAGCCCTAAGCGATAATAATAAAAAAAAAATGCCCCAGTGTAATTGTCATGTTTTACGACTGGGAAGAATCTAGATTAAATAGTCGATGTGGAAACACAAATGTTTGACATTCATTGGAAAATGAATACAAGAGAACAATGCATAAAATTTCTTGAGGTGAAGGGCATTAACAGGATCGGCAAATTTCACCCCATCAGCATCAATTAGTCGGTATGAATTGTGGGGCAAAGCTTCCTTAATGACATATGGGCCTTCTCAATTTGGTGCCCACTTGCCTCGTGGTCGTCCTCTGAGGTACACTACAGATCGTAGGACCGAATCATTCACTTTGAACTGTCTCTCGATAACTGACTTGGCAAATTGTCTGGCTACCCTTTGGCGATAAGCTTCAGCATGTTCAGCTGCTTTTAGCCTCTTTTCATCTAGCAAATCGAGCTGCATTAGCCTTTTCTGCTGATATTGAGTAAGAGGGAGCTCTATGAGAGAAGCGAACTTCAAAGCAGGTTTCAACACATGTAATGGTAGAACAACTTCTGTTCCATAGACTAGCTCTGTTGGAGTGGCATTTGTTGGAGTTTTCATAGTGGTGCGATATGCCCATAGAGCGTTATGCATCTTTTCATGTCAATCTCTTCCAGTTTCTACTGTCCGTTCCAAGATGCGGATCAGGATCTTGTTGGTAGCCTCTGCTTGTCCATTGCCTTGGGGGTAATAAAGAGCTGAAAAATGGTGCATGATGTGGTACTTGTTGCACAATTGCCTCATCTTTCCATTCTTGAAATGAGTTACGTTGTCAGATACTATATCATGAGGGACTCCAAATCTGGAAAGAAGATTTTTGTGAATGAAGGACACTACATGACGTCCATCCACTGTTCTGAGTGTGACGACTTCTACCCACTTGGTAAAATAGTCTATTGCAGCAAGAAAATACTTATGACCATTGGAAGCTGTAGGGGATATCGGTCCGACTATGTCAAAGGCCCACATTGAAAGTGGCCAAGGAGATGTCATAGAATGCAAGTGAGAGGTTGGGGCATGGATCACTGGAGCATGCATTTGGCATTCTTTGCATCTTTTGATGTATTGGTGACAATCTTTTTGCATAGTAGGCCAATAATACCTTGCTCGAATTATTTGTTTGGTGAGAGTTTGGTAACCAACATGGCCCCCACAATCTCCTTGATGTGATTCTTCGATAACTTTCTTCGCCTCATCTTCATCAAGGCACCGAGAGTATTCAGAGCTAAATCCACGTCTGTATAATACCCCTGCAAGAATAAAGTACCTTGCTGACATACGTTGTATTGTTTTTTGTTCATTTTTGGGCATTTCAACTGGGAATTCTCCGCTTTCGATGTACTTTTTGATGTCATGGTACCAAGGCATATTCCCTCCTTGAATATGATGAACATGCGCCATCGTTTCAAATGCAGGGTGTTCTAATCTTCCAATCTCAAAAGAACGGATTGCTTCATTGATTTGAAAAGTGATGGTGGATCCTAAGCTTGCGAGGCCATCCGCAATAGGGTTACCTTCTCTCTTTACGTGAGCCAATTGTACTTCTTCAAATAGACGGATTAAGGAGGTAGCGATTTCTTGATATGGCACCAACTTTTCGTCTTTGACTTGCCATTCTCCATTCACTTGGTTTATAATAAGCTGAGAGTCGCCGAAAGCATGCACTCTTTTCACTTGAAAAATCAATAAAGAACGAAGTCCTTGTATGAAGGCTTCATATTTAGCCATGTTATGGGTACATGGAAAATCAAGTTTCAAAGAATACGGGATCATTTTGTTTTCTGAAGTGATGAGTAAGATGTCTATGCCTGCTCCCATCACATTTCTGGACCCATCAAAGTACATCTTTCATATCGAAACGGTTTCCAATCTTAGTACGTATTCATCTGGAAACTCATCATTTGTTCTGATTTCTTCGTATTGAGGGAAGTCTGCTAACTAATCCGCAATTGCATGTCCTTTGATTAACTTTTGAGACACATATTCAAGATCATATTGCATCAACAGAACTTGCCATTTGGCGATACGCCCATTAAGAAATGGTTGTTCCAGGATGTACTTGAGAGGATTTAGCTTGGAGAGTATCTTGACCTCACAAGCTAATAAATAATGTCTCAACTTCTGACACATCCTAACCAATGCCAGACAAGTTTTCTCTATTAGAGAGTACTTCTTTTCGTACTGGACAAAAGTCTTGCTAATGTAGTAGATTTCATGCTTGATGCGACTTCCTTCCTCATATTGTGCCAAAAAGCCGCCACATGCTGACTCATTCACTATGATGTAAAGCAGCAATGGTCTACCCAACACTGGTGGTTTTAGATTGGCGGATTTAGAAAGTATTTCTTGATCCTTTCGAATGACTGTTGGCATTCAAACTTGATGTCTTTCCTCAGCAGCTGGTTGAATGGTTCGCATCTCATGGCCAGATTAGAAATGAATCGTCTGATGGATTGGATTCTTCCTTGCACGCTTCACAACTCCTTGATATTGGTGGGTGGTGGCATATCGATTATTGCTTTAGCTTTGGTAAGATCCATTTCAATCCCCTTTTCACTGACCATGAAACCCAAGAGCTTGCCTGACTCAACCTCAAACACACATTTTTGAGGATTCAAGCGAAGCTTATACTGTAAAAGCTTCTCGAATACTTGGGCAAGAGTTTCAATATGATCTTCTCTCATCTTAGATTTGATCAATATGTCATGGATATATGCATCCATGATTTTATGCATCTGATCATGGAAGATGGCAGCCATGGCTCTTTGATAGGTTGCTCTAGCATTATTCAACCCAAATGGCATTACCGTGTAACGAAAAGTGGCCCAGGGTGTAGTAAAAGCGGTCCTAGGTTGATCTTTGGTGGCTAATTTGATATAATTATTTCCCGAATATCCATCCATGAAAGAAAACATTGCATGGCCTGCAGTACTGTCTACCAACAGATCAATGTTTGGAAGAGGATAATCATCCTTCGGTGTGGCTTTTTTCAAGTCTCGAAAGTCGATGCACAACCTAACTTTGCCATTTTTCTTGGGGACCACCACAATGTTCGCCAACCGTTCGGGGTAATCAATGGCACAAATGATTTTCGCCTTTAGCAGGTCCTCTAGTCCTTCTTTACAGGGCCTTCTAGTCGAGGGTCAAGCTTCCGCAATTTTTGCTTAATCGGCTTGCAATTAGGATTTAAGGGAAAACGATGTTCGACCAACTGGGGGTCTAAGTCTGGCATATCTTCATAAGTCCAAGCAAAAGCTTCTTAGTTACTTATAAGAAAGTCCACCAATCTTTTCTTCTCATCCACTGCCAAACTGGTGCCAATTTGAAGAATTTTAGGATCTTCACTAGTTCCAATATTAATCTATTCAATTGGATCATTAACCAAAGATGAGGGATGTTCTTGTTTCTGAATCTGAGTGAATTCTGGTAATTCTGACTCGGGTATTGTCATAGAATCCCTTTCGCCGACTACTTGTTCGATAAATACTTTCTGGGGGGACTTCCACAGAAAAAGAATAAACTGAGACATATTGAGTTCTGACATCCTGTAAAGAGGATAAAGAAAAGAGTTGGACGAAATTAAAATTGACAACAAAAGATTACTTGCATTGCATATTAAAAAAAAAATTCTTAGTTCATAGAATGAGTCCTCTCATGAGACCAGACAAAAAGATGTTTAAAATTACAAAATTCATTGAATGGTTTGAAACAAAAGTGAATACTATTAGCCCACAAGATCTTCTTCAAATTCCTTCATGATATCCCAGTCCTCTCGTGTTCATCTGAAAATGGATGTTAATCGGCTGCACGATGCCATCTTCATTTTTTCTGAGGCCAGTGAATGGATGGTAGCCACCTTTCAAAAGCAACTGAAAACCTTTAGGATTTTTCGTGGAATGAACATATAAATGATGTTCTTGGTAACTTGCATGATTGCTCGAAACAATATGGGAACTTTCAGATAATTTGCCTATCGTCATGTTTTGCATCCATTCTTTCAAAGGTTTGTCTTTTGTTGTTCTTATGATGGGTACATCCACTGGATCAATTGGCCTAGGGATCATTGGTTGCACTAGCCTTTCAGTTGGATCCTCGGCACGTATGGTGATGACTGATGTGCCAAAATTCCATTTGAGGCATTGATGAAGAGTGGATGGGATTCCTCGTACTTGGTGGACCCAGGGTCGCCCCAAAAGTAAGTTATATGATGGTGACACATCTACCACATGGAACACAATGTGATGACTAGTATTTTCAATGGTCACGTTCATATCGAGAGTACCTTTGTTGTTCATGCCTCGACCGTCATATCCGTAGATCTTGATATCATTTGAGTGATATTTGTCTTCACGAAACCCCAATGTTTTAGTCGTGAGATTAGCACAAATATTCAGACCACTTCCTCCATCAATCAAAACATGTGGCACCGTCATCCCATTGACCTGAACAACGATGTAAAGAGCACCTTCATGGAAATATCCCCATTTTGGGAGGTCCTTTTCTGAGAAGGTAATTGACTTATTTTTAGAAGCTTGAACCGAGTGTCCCTCAACCATACGCTCTTCCAAGGGGAGAATGTCCAAATAGCATGGATCTTCATCTGAGGAGACATCTGATGACTCATCGCCTCATAAGATAAAAGTCCTCGGAATCATGGGAAGTTTCTTGGGCAAACTTTTTGTCCTGCCATTCATCATAGCAATGAAATCCAGAAGTTCCTTACCTTGGTCTACCACCATGACTTTGTGTGAACTGCTCCCAATATATGGTCGAATGTGGTCTTGTGGATGGTACGAAAGTGGAGTGTCTGTAGTGATCATGGCCACTGCCACCTTTCCGTGGTCAGGGAATTGATTCCTTAATATCTCAGAGGTGTTATCATCACAAATCTTGAGATCTTTGTTGATGAAGTCTTGAATAATACTTTTGAGGACAAAACAATCATCAGTGTCATCACCAGGGACACGATGAAACTTGCACAGTTTTTCTTTATTTCCTCCCATCATTTTCGGAGGCTCTGATACTTTTGGCAAGACGATAGTTCCTTTGGCGAGAAGGTATTCCAGGATCTTCTCCCGAGACTGGCTGAGAGGAGTGAATTTTCGGTCGTAGCTCCAACCTGGGTGTTTGTTTTTCCTTTCATCGTCGCCTTTGAGAAACTGTGTGTTCTTCTTGAAACTGACTTCCTTGTCATGCTTGTAGCTTTTGTCATGCTCCTTTCTAATGCCAGCATTGGCTATGAAGTGTGCAGGTAGTTGTGTCCTTCCTCCTTTCTTTCCATCTTTTGTACTTAGGAGCAATAATTCCATCAAAATCTCCCTCCTCAATCCCTTCTTCTATCGAGTATGCTTGTTCAATCAACTCAGCAAAAGTTTTGATTGGGGCATTGCAGATGAGACTTTTCAAGGGTTGGGCAAGATTTTTCCTAATGAGTGACAAGGCTTGTGTCTCAGAAATGGGCTCCTTCATCTTATTGCATTGAAGTATCCATTTTTTGGATGAATTCTCGAGCATTTTCTCCCTGTTTATGATGAAGACTGCAAATGGTACTGAGGGTTGGAGCCATGGGAGCATTTTGTTCAAATCTTTCAACAAACATGTTAATCAATTTGTCAAACTCCTTCAGCTCGATTGGATTGACATTTTCTTTGTACCATTGTGTGGCAATGCCTTCAAGACTTCTTGGAAAATATCGGAACAAAGCTTTGTTATTTGTCTGAATTTTGTAGCAATCATTGAAAAATGTTGAAAGATGAACGTGTTTGGCAAGTAGTTCCATCATATCAGATGAATTCTCTGGGCAGGCCTTTCATGTCTTCGTCCCCTTCAATGCCAAGGTAGTAGTCCTCACATGAATATGAATGTTTTCCCTTCCCCCTAAGCTCAAGATTGTTCATTCTTTTCTCCATTTCATACAATCTGCGCTTTGGTCGGACTTTCATCATCACTTGATTCGACCAATTTTGGCTTGGTCTTTTTCTTCTTGCCCTTGATCTCCTTTACTTTTTCTTTAGAACTCTCACTGTCTGAGCTACTGCTAGGGATGTACTTCTTGGTCTTTTTGCCTTTCTTGGTAGACTTTCTCTTCCTTTTGGGCTTCTCTTCCGAACTTTTAGTGGTGATAGGACTAGGTGAGCTGCTTTCTATCATAATTTTTTTTCTCTTTTTGCTTTTCTTTGTTGTCTTTTTCTTTTTGAGAGGAAGCGGTTCGGGTTTTTCTTCCTTACTAATTGCCGAATCCGAACTCAAATAATCTTCATCCTGATCTGTAGGAGAGAACTTGTTGTTCTTCTTCTTCTTCTTTATTTTCTGCTTGGCAGCCTTTTCATTGTCTGGCTCTGGAGTAACCATCAAGGCCTTTTGCTCTTCTTGCTCTTTCATGAATCGCTACATGAACAAACGGAACATATGGTAAGCTTCTGGCTCGATTGCTGGGAGGCCAAGTGTTTCTGGCCGGAGTTCAGAAGATGAAGCCTCGTTCTGAGGAGCCTGCTTAGCTTGCGATCTAGTTTAAACCATCTTGTTGGATTTCAAGTATTCACCTTATGACACAAGAAAATAGAGTTATTGGACGGAAATGATGACAAAATGAAGGTTCATATTGCCTTACAAGTTTTAAAAGTTACATCCAAAGATACTAATAAAGATGACAATGACAGAAGGAATACAAAGTTGACAACATAAAACTTTTAGGGAAGGATGGATGGTGGTCGGTTGGCATCCCACCACTCAGCATATTCATTCTTCACCACTGGGCCTGTAAACCAAGTGTATGATATCTGTGTCTTCCATTCTTGTCGAGCTACTGCAAACAATGCCATCCATTGAGGAGAACTATGGTCGAATTCGGGAATAGCTCAAATTGGTGCATGCACAAAGACCATCCTCTGCCTTTGAGAGAATTGTCTCATATATCTATCAGCACAATAATCAACTATGAAGTAAGGGCCCAAGAGTGTGGTACGCCCATGATGATGGTGAGTGTATCGGGGTAGGCTCTGCCGATGATCACAATAATCCCAAATGATCTCTCATTCATTAAATTGCTTGATCAAACGATGGTATTGCTCCAAGGTTGTCAATTGTAAAGCATATGTGCATCCTTCTATGAAGTCAGTATCTCCAATGGTAAAGCGGGTGAGTCCTTGGTAAAGGAAGGCTAAGGCTGTCATTGCTATTGACAAGTGTCGGATCCCTCTAAGACCCCATACCTGGAAAAGTTGGGCAATACAGACATCTAAAAGGTCACTTCCATCGGTAAAAATGGTCACTCCTACTGTGCAGAGCATCATACAATGTTTAATTCTCCCTATGGCTTTTCGAGGTAGGGTAGAAGGTTCAACATAGGTTCCAAATTCTTCAAACAAATTTTTCATGTTGATGTTTTGATTTTCATGGTTTTCTACTAAAGGCCAAGTTTTTCGTCCAGTAAAGTGAGCAATGAGGTTATTTGCATTGACCTTGGTTGAGTTCATAAGGAATTGTTTTTCCAATAGATCATTTGGGTCACAAGTTGGGGTAGGGAGGTCTAGTATTTCGGCAAATTC
The DNA here is from genome assembly GCA_011799765.1 of Nymphaea thermarum. Classification (NCBI taxonomy): domain Eukaryota; kingdom Viridiplantae; phylum Streptophyta; class Magnoliopsida; order Nymphaeales; family Nymphaeaceae; genus Nymphaea; species Nymphaea thermarum. The sequence goes on along the minus strand of JAANDH010000269.1, from coordinate 56,597 downwards.
ATCTAGTAATATTGTCATTTCTCCCCATGGAAACCAAAAAGAAGAGGTCCTTGGGTTTCAAAGCTCAGCGATTGCATGTATCAAATTTCCATCAACTGACTGCATTCCTCCAGCAGCCACTGTCTCTAGCCCACATTCTTCAAAGTAAGAAGGAAACATCCGAGAGAAGGTGGGATGCCAAATCCGATACCATTCGGGAGCCAAAGGTTTAGACTCAAAAGAAATGTAGGTGGACCGTTCGGGACCTTCCCCAAAGAGGATGTGATCATAAGGGAATGTGACACCACGTTGGAAAGAATATATCTTGAATGATGACTCTAAAAGATAAAGATTGAATTAGTGGAAAATATTGACTAGGTTGACAAAGACAATATAAAGTAGATGTGTGGAATGAGGTTGTAAATCATCACATAAAGTTTCATGCACATCAACATCTATCATGAAATAAGTTTTCTTTTTTTAGAAAATTAGGTATAGGAACCTAATTGAGATAACTTTGTGTCACGATAATCCGATGTCAAGTTATACTTATATACCTTAGCCAAATGGCTTAGTACGAGCATAGATTCTTCCTTAGGCAACTAAGGGTAGGGTTCATCAACTTTTTCTTGATCACTCATCGATATATCATAAATTACCACTCATGGTACTAACGAGGGGGCTTTCCTGCCCAAGGTGTAGTCTAGTTGTAAGGCTTAGTCTTGTGCTACTGCCAAAGACCAAGCCCGACAACATGATGACCGGGACAAAGAAGTATGAGGAATTTTGAAATATGAGAAATCATATAAAATGAGTTATCTCTAATGCAATGTTGCCTAAGTTTGATGATTAAAATAGAAGAGCAAACAGGGTTTTCAAACAAATCCTAAATTGAGAAGGGTGGTATGTGATCATAGATATATGTGAACATGATTGATCCTCCTCAATTAGTCCTATGTGCAAGAAAACAATCACAATCATCACCAAACAATGCAATGAAATGCCAATGGGGTCGAGGCCAAAATAGGGGACATGCTTTATCATTGGCAATATATAAGATGTTCAAATTAGTGAAAATGCATCAATTATAATCATAGTCAAATGATGACGGGTCCCATCACGGTCGCCGTCTGTTTGCATCCCAAAATTTTCATTGGTTTTGGAGTGCTTCAAAAAAAAGAGTTTTGTTTTGAAATAGAAAAGAAAAGAGACTCGCCCGTCGGTACGAGGACTGACCGTTCCCAGCGCCTTTACCGGGGTAATCAATCCAAGCGCTATGTTCATCATTGATGCATTTCATTTTAACTTAAACATCCTTTTGATTTTATATGCGGTGTAGAAAATATTGAAAATTTGATGTTTCAAACATTTGAAAAGACTCTTGAAGAGTTGCTTGAAAATATAAAATATTTTGAAGAAAAAGTGGAATTAGTAAATATCATTTGAAAAGCTTGTGAAATCATTTTGAAATCAATTTAGTGTTCTCTTAAGACTTTAATTAGGTTTGAGATTTTGCTCTAAGTCGGTTACCACCTAGTTAGAGCTTCATCCCCTCTTGCTTAAATTCTTTTGGAGATGTGCTTGTTATCATAAGTGAAATAAAGTGAGTGGGAATGCATGAATGCATTTATCCTATATGATTGGAAGAATGTGAAACATTCCTACCACAACATTCATCTAAATTCATTCCTACCACAACATACATCTAAGATTTTTGTTGTTATAATTATTGTATATAAGAAAGAAAAGTTTTTGAAAAAGAGATTGAGATTGTAGATCATCAAGCATGATTCTAAGATTGGGTCATTACTTGGTTTGTGGTCTTAATAAAGTTGGTAAATAGAAAGATCGTATAGGGGGGAATGTTAAAAGAATACAAGAGATAAAACACTCTTATGAAAAGAAAGAGAGAGAGATAGAGAGAGACATGCATATATATATACATACCATCACATATACACATATATGAAAGCTTGAGAGAAAAAGACGTATTAATTTGAAGAGAAAGAGAGGTTTTAGAGAAAAATATATATATATATATATATATATATATATATACATACGTATATATAAGTATGTATAATAAATTTTGTAAGAAAAGATATTTGTCTTGAAAAGGAAAATAAATATTTGAAAGAGAGGAAATGGAGCACATGTACATATGTATTCATGCACATATGAGAATTTATAAAATGGAAAGTGAAAGCATAGAAAGAGAAAAATGGGGGGATCATCATGTTGGCATAGATGTATATAACATGTGTATACATCCATACCTTCACAAGATTAAAAATCAAGAAATAACTTAAAATTACCAACTTCAAGTTTAATGTGGGTCGGATGGGAGCTTGGACTCATGCAAGAGTCTAAGCTAAGTCCCTAAGGGCATATTAGAAGGTTCCTTTTGAAAATGTTTTGGAAAATATGATTTATATAAGCATAGAATGCTATTATTTAGTTTGTTGTAAGGGATATATTTCTTCCACCGTTGGGTATGGAAGAAAACAAGAAACATAACGAGACACTCGTTAGGGTTCCTAATGGGGTGATTAAGAATGAAACCAGCGCAAAATGACATGCAAATGCATATTAACATGTACATTTTCGTAAGGGTTTATCATGGGTTGGACAAGTCCCAACCTCAAAAATTAATATGAAAATAAAGAGTCCCCAAACCACACTCTCATTCCCACCATACATTCACATATAAGTAGAAAATCAAGCAACTATGCATTGATAATATATAGACAACATTCAAAGAAGAAAATAGAGAAAGATGATGATGGAAAGAGCAAGGTTCAATTAGGAGGGAGGACATGATGTAACTATGAAATGATATACCACATCATCTTCTCGTGTTCCCGGTGCACTTGAGTATAGCCTCTTGACTCTAAAATAGAGATTGAGAGCTATCTCCTTTGGCCATGGGGAAATAAGGAAGAGAGGAAAATAAGAGGAAGCAAAAGAACAACAAGAATGTATTCATGAAATGAAAGAATATGATTAAAATGAAAGATCATCTCATTTTTCCATGCTCCCGATGCACTTGAGCATAGCCTCTTGTCTCTAAAAAGAGATAGAGTGCTACCTCATTTGGCCATGGGGAGATGAAGATGAGGAGAAAATGTAGAAAGAAAAACAATGTTATATTTAATAAAAGAAAAAGCATGATTCAATCACGAAATGAAAGATCTTCTCATCTTTTCATGCTCCCAATGCACTTGAGCATAGCCTCTTGTCTCTAAAAAGAGATTGAGTGCTATCTCCTTTGGCCATGTGAAAATGAAGAAAGAAAGACAAAGCTATATTCAATAAAAGAGGAAACATGATTCAATCATGAAATGAAAGATTCTCTCATCTTTTCATGCTCCCAATGCACTTGAGCATAGCCTCTTGTCTCTAAAAAGAGATTGAGTGCTATCTCCTTTGGCCATGAAAAAATGAAGATGAGAAAATGAAGAAAGAAAGACAATGCTATATTTAATAAAAGAGGAAACATTATTTGATCATGAAATGAAAGATCCTCTCATCTTTTCATGCTTCCAATGCACTTGAGCATAGCCTCTTGTCTCTAAAAAGAGATTGTGTGCTATCTCCTTTGGCCATGGGAAAATGAAGATGAGAAAATGAAGAAAGAAAGACAATGCTATATTCAATAAAAGAGGAAACATGATTCGATCAAAAAATGAAAGATCCTCTTATTTTTTAATGCTCCCAATGCACTTGAGCATAGCCTTTTGTCTCTAAAAAGAGATTGAGTGTTATCTCCTTTGGCCATGGGGAGAGGAGGAAGAGAGAAAAGAAAATAACAAGAACAAGGCTATATTGAAGAAAGGAAATAACAATAACAATAAGAATATATTCATCAAGGAAAAGAACAACAACAACAAAAATATATTGAAGAGAAGAAAGAGCAAGAAGATATTAATGAAAAGAAATAACTACAACAACAAGAATACTTGAAAGAGCATGATTTAATCATAAAATAAAATATTATCTCATCTTCGCATACACCCGGTGCACTTGAGCATAGCCTTTTGTCTCTAAAAAGTGGTTGAGTACTATCTCCTTTGGCCATGGGGAGAAGATGATGAGAAGAGAAAAAAAAAAAGAAAGAAATGAGAGGGATGATGATTACATACTTCTAATGAGAAATAACCTATGGAAAATGAACACCTTCACTTGAAAATCCCCTTTGAGTGAAGCTCCAAGATGATGCCTCCAAGAGGGTTGTAGCTTGCTACAAGTTGGAGAGGACAATGGAGAGAGGAAGAGGGAGAGAGAGAGAGCTCAAGAGAAACTCTAAGTATTTATGTGAGAATACACTAGAGTTTCTCCCAAGGGCCAATCTTATCCAAGAGAGAGCAAATGAGGGGTATTTATAGAGAATTTTTGGAGCCAAAACCCTTAATTTGAATTTTTTTGAATTTCCTCACTTTTTCATCCGAATTTCACATAATTTTAAAGTATTTTGGAAAAGAAATGACTTGAAACTGGGCATGGTTGGCTATTAAACTTATATATATATATATATATATTTTAAATGAGTTGGGTCTTTGCCCACCCAAAAAGACCAAAATCACCTTCTAAAATGAGTTTCTTTTGTCAAATGGAGGGGCAAATGGGTCTTGCCCACCAAAAGACCAAAATCACCCTCTAAAAGGAGTTTCTTTCGTCAAAAGGAGGGGAAAATGGGTCTTGCCCACCAAAAGACCAAAATCACCCTCTAACAGGAGTTTCTTTTGTCAAAAGGAGGGGCAAATGGGTCTTCTCCACCAAAAGACTAAAATCACCCTCTAAAAAGAGTTTCTTTTACCAAAAAGAGGGGTAAATGGGTCTTGTCCACCAAAAGACCAAAATTACCCCCTAAAGGGAGTTTCTTTTGTGAAAAGGAGGGGCAAATAGGTCTTACCTATCAAAAAAACCAAAATTGACCTCTAAAATGAGTTTTTTTTTTAAAGATGGGCAAATGGGTTTGAAAAACTCGGTTTGGATCTGAACTTGGGTTTTGGATCTAATTTGGATCTAAAAGTTGTATTTTGGATTTGAATCTTGCGCCTTAATTTGAGTTTCACGCTTTGATAAAATAACATAATCTTTTTAGAAAAATTTGGGGTGATTACAATTGACATTAAATAAAGTTGAGTCAAAGGCTGAATCAATCGAGGTTAAATTAACCGAATTGACCAAAAAAACACTGAAACCAGCCATTGAATTAGTTGAACCGGTTGATATGATGCTGAAACCGGTTGCTATGATGCACGAACCGGTGTGACTATGTCCAAATTGGTCGAATCGCATTTGACTTGTTCAGTTAGCACTTGATTCATAAATGATGTACATCTGATTTTTTGGATCGGTGTTTGACATGAGGTTCATGACTGATTGTTGGAGTCAATGTCTGATTCATGACTTGTATTAGACCCACAGAATTTTATCCAACTCATGGGACTCCTATTCATTTCATTAGTTATTGTATCTAACTCGTATGTGTTGTGCCCAATGTATTGAGTTGCTTCCTGATTCGAGCTTCGTTCAGTATAACAGGTTGTTTCAGTTGAATCTGAACCAGAAGAAAACAATTTCAACCTGAACCTCATCCAAGTTTCAGGCTCAAGTCCGAACCTAACTGTGTGGTGAGTTTTCCATTGTCTGATTGTTAATCATGAATCAACAACTATGGCATGGCAATCATCAGCCACCACAGAGCTTGGTTTGGTTCCTGCAACGAATAAAAAGGGAGAGAGAAGGTGGTTTCCACCATCTTATTTCACTGCCCTTCAAGTTTCATAGAGAGAGAGAAACAGAGAGAGGAAGGGAGAGTCGGGCTCTCTCATATGTCACTTACCATTTCTCATGAAGTCGCGAGCAAAAATATGTCACAGAAAGGATGAAAAGGACCCTTACCTCCTCCCTGTTGGAATTTTTTGGTTGCTATTTGCCTCTGCTTTCACAAAACACAGCTATAGTTTTCTCTTTGTCTCCTATGAGCCCCAACCACTATTAGAGTTCCATCATCATTGGGTATGTCATTGGCAACCATCAATGGCCATGGTCGTATGATGTTTGTGATAGCGTGTGCCTGGACGTATCTCAAAGATTTTCTGCCCTTGGCTCTATGTCCGCTTATTTAAACCTGGTAGATACCGTTGCAACGCCGTTGTCACTTGGTTCTCTTCTTCCCTAGTTGCCCTTCTACTTTTTGTCTCCATTTTCTCTTTGTGCTTGTTGGAATCTTGCACAGATGTTTGCCGGTGCATAGGTGAGTATCTCTCGGTCCATTTTCTTGAGTTGGTATTTGGTGCTTTGTTTTTGCCTTCCTTTTTTCAATTTTTAAACTTTCTTTTTTTTTTTTGGTGCTTGTTGGAGTTTGGTGCTCCTACCATTTTTCTGGCTTATGTCTTCAGTGACCGGGGTGTGCACGTGAGTCTCTTACGGTCCCTTTTATTTACTTAATATTTTGTTTTTTTTTTCACTACAAAAAAAGGCAGATTCATTGTCCCATGGAAAAAAAGGGCATCGGTAAAATGCTACTTTTACTGACATCCTGCTTTAAATGTTTGTGATGATTAATTCTTACCAACATCCTGAGCAAGATATCAATGAAAGTAGCATTTCATGGCGTGCTACTTTGAAGTTGGCGTTTACCGACATCTAGTGCACCAATGTTGCTAAACGTGTTACTTTTACCAACATCAAGACCAAAACATTGGTAAAAAAGACAAAACATTGGTAAAAAAGAGTCTTTTCCAAGGTGCCGCTATGATGTCTTTTAAGTTGAGCTTTTACTGATGCCCAGCTCGAAAATGTCGCTAAAAAGAAGTTAGTTTTACTAACACATGGTCATGCTCGTGTTGGTGTAATTGTTTTCTGGCGAAGAACTACTGGCATCCGCACACACGACTCTAAAGTCGCTTTCACCGACATAGTCGAACTTCAATAAAAGTTACCACACAAATTTTATCGATGTTTTTAAGTATAGCCTTCACTGACACCTCCCACGCGTTGGCAAAAGGCTTCCCCGACTTTATAACTCTTCTCGAGCGTTTCTTCTCCTTTCTTCTTCTTCACTCTTTCCTTTTCTCCTCCCTCTTCTTTGCACCAGCATTTACCGAAGTTTTTGGGTGATTTCATGTGTTTTTTCATCAATTTTTGATGTCTAAATGATAAAAAGGTAGGTTGTTCAAGTTTAATATTAAGTTTTTTTTTCTATTTGCGAATGATTTTATGTTATGATATTGTTCTAGGATAATAATTTTAGGTTTTTTGCTTCGAGTTTTAGTTCATTTTCTTCCCCATCAACTGCTTAGGGTGTCAATAAAATTTTTACCAATGCATCGCCATATTTCACTGACATTTTTCAGTCATTGGTGAACCCTCAATTTTTTGTAGTGTTTATTTTTTCTTTCCTATACTGATTGCTATTTATGTGTTTGCCATAATTCAAGATATTGTTCTTTTCCCATCTATCTTTGGAAACCGCAATGTGAAGGTGACTGTCTTTCGATCCCCCTTGTTGATTTGGCAGTTTGTTCTCTCTTTCTTTAGTACCTTATGTTTGATCTCTTTATGTTGGTTTCTTATTGCATCCTGTTTTTTTTCATCAACATTTGGAAATGGACACTCAAACCAGAGACATTAATCGAGGGGGCTTTGCTAGAATCAGAGTTGAACTTCCTTTCAGTGGCCCACTACTTCCTGAATTTCAATTTGTGTTACAGGATAGCCACACCTTCACCCAATCCTTAATCTATGAGGGGAGATTACGTTTTTGCAGGTTATGCGGTGTCAACTCTCATCCTCCCGATAAATGCCCCAAGCGAGAATCCCGCAATCCTAGGACTTATCCCCATGAGGCGGCCAAAGGTAAAGACTCTATGAAGGCGTCTAGTTCCAGCAAAGGTCCTAATGTGGAAGGACAAGAGGGGTTACCTACTTCTAAGAATCAATTCACGGCTCTAATGGAGTTAGACGACACCAACGATGATCCTACGAAGAGCTCCTTCACCACCAAAGACGTCTCGTATCCTCAGGATCATACTAATAGAGGACGTGCACAGCTATCATACCAAACACCTAGAAACGACACCACTACAAGGAGAGCTAAGGGTAAAGACATTATGAGGGATGTTACTGAGAACCAGACCAGTATGGTTAACCCCTTCTACTGGACCGAGTGTCTGCCTTCTGTTATTATTATGGTTATGGAATGCACATATCAATATGCATGGATTATACCTTTCGTTCCGCTTCTAGTTACTATGTTAATAGGATTGGAACTCCTGCTTAATCCGACAGCAACAAAAAATATTCGTCGTATATGGGCTTTTCCCACTGTTTTATTGTTAAGTATAGTTATGGTCTTTTCCACCAAGCTGGCGATCCAACAAATAAATGGTAGCTCAATTTATGAATATCTATGGTCTTGGAGCATCACTAGTGATTTTTCCTTAGAATTTGGCTACTTGATTGATCCACTTACTTCTATTATGTCGATATTAATCACTACTGTTGGAATCCTGGCTTCTCTTTCACATCATCCCCTAAGCACAATCCTCAAGCCATTGCTAAAGCTCCCTATGATGGCCAAGAGGATGTTCATAACGTTGATCTAAAAGCTGGTAACTTTCAACTTTTGTTTTCTGTAGGGGGTATTACTCATAGCCATGGGAGGGGTAGCAGGCTGGCTGGTCATAGGAAATATGCTCAGGATACTACGAATCATAGTTTTGCCGATCCGGAACCATCAGGGCCAGCTGGTAAGCGTAAGTGCGTGAGTCATTGCTGGTAGAGGGCTCTTCAGACATCGGTCCACCTTCTCAGACCAATGACATTTCTAATAGTGGCGGTGAAGGTAATTATTCCAACTAGGTAACTGATCCCTCCCTTTTTCAATGAAGTGTTTAGCTTGGAATATTCGTGGTCTTGCTAGAAATTCTGCTAGGCACGATCTACTTCTCATTGTGTAGCATGAGGCGATTGATTGTTTCTTCATTTTTGACACTCTTATTCATGTTGATCGTCTCCACATTCGGGTCTCCTTGGATCTTATGCTACCTTGTCCAATGTTGTTTTGTGTGATGGTATTGTTTGTATTCTCTACGGTTGGAAACCACAAAAAGTCTCGGCCTCGGTCTTTAATGTAAATAGGTATTGGATCCTTCTGGAGGTCACTGACAAACAGACTCATGTCAAGTTTCTTGCTGGGGGTATTTATCATCCCCCGCATTATGTTGAAAAAGCTTGGGCACTTATGGTTCTACAGAACATCTTATCTGATTTCCATGGCCCGACTCTTTTAGTAGGGGATTTTAATGCCATGCTGATTAGCCAACTGCTGGTTAGCCAAGACAAAACCGGCCGCCCGCCTGACCTAAACTCTTGTTCTTCTTTTAATAGGTTTGTCTCGAACTGCCATTTGTTTTTGTTGTCTGACCCTAATCGTAGGTTTACCTGGAGCAATAACAGACAAGGTGCGAGTGAAATTTTATGCAGGTTAGATTGGGGTTTTATTAATAATGTTTGGAAGGCTAATTGGGGCAGCTATACTGATTTGTGAATCCTTCCTAGATCGACCTCTGACCACTCTGCTCTCAAAGTGTTTGTGCGGTTCACTACTAACTCTGTTATTCGGCCCTTTCAATTCAGATATTTTCAATTTTAGGCTAAAAGACCACAATGCAATTACCTTGTTCAAGAGGCTTGGAGTTTGTGAGTTTATGGTTTCCCCCTGGTGAGGGTAATCAAGAAATTGGAACTCACTCGTTCTAGTCTTTCCAGTTGGGCTAGGAGTTGTGTGGGCGACATTTCACTCTGTATCAAAGCTTTAAGGGAAGAGCCTGACAACTCCAATCTCTTGAAATGGCTTCTACTGTTAATGACATGAATTATGAGAAGCTTCTCCACGAGGAGTTGCAAGCTTCCCTTGAAGAGGAAGACAGCTTATGGAGGCAAAGAGCTCGAGTGAGGTGGCTGGCTGAGGGCAACCACAATACGGCTTACTACCAAGCAATTGTCAAAAGTCGTCGAACGAAGAATTCCTTATCTGCCTTGGAACATGAGGGAATGAGAATTAACGATGCGAAGCACATTAGATCTATCTGTGATGATTTCTTTTGTGCTCTTCTTAGTTCTGAGGTTGGCTCTGGGTGCTGCCTGAATAAGAGGGCTGACTGCCCTAGATTGTTGCCTGAAGATAATGCCACCTTGCTTCTCCCAGCCACTCTTGACGAAGTGAAAAGAGTGGTTTTCTCCATGGAAGGGAATAGTGCTCTGGACCCGGATGGTTTCCCCGCTTCTTTCTATCAGCAACATTGGAGCATTGTAGGCCATGATTTACAGCAGGTCACTGGGAAATTGGTTAAGAAAATTAATCATAATTACATTGCTCTCATTCCCAAAAAAGAGGGTCTGTGCAAAGTTGATGATCTCCGACCTATTGCCTTATGCAATGTCTTGTACAAGATTATATCTAAATTCCTCTCTTTTCGCATGAAAAATTGCTTGTAGAAAGTCATTAGCAAAGACCAAAGGTGCCTTCCTTCCAAGACGTTCTATCACTGAGAATATTATGTTCGCTCATGAATGTTTTCACTCTCTTGAGGATATGCGTCAGAGTAATATTTGGTTTGAAATTGATTTCTCCAAAGCTTACGACAGGGTCAGCTAGGTCTTTCTTAAGAACGCTCTTATCGACTTGGGCTTCAACTTACCATGGGTTGATAAAGTTATGACGTGTGTCTCCTCTGCTTCCTTTGTTGTCCTCATTGATGGTGCTGCTGGTGATTTTCACCTCATGTGCAGAGGTTTGAGGCAGGGGGACCCCATGTCTCTGTATCTTTTCCTTATTGTCATGGAAGAACTCTCTAGGAATTTAGAGTACAGGCGTTGGAATGGTTACTTGAACCCCCCCTATATCCCTCGGGTAGGAGCTTGCCCTTCTCTTCTCACCTTTGTTGATGATCTTATCATCGTCTCTAGAGGTGAACATCGTTCTTACAACGAGGTTATGCATGCTCTTGAGGCCCTTAAAATTTCTTCTGGTTCAAGTGTTAACCCTCATAAATCCCATGCGATCTCCTTTGGGAACAAAGAGCTCCTCTCTCCTTCATTAGCAACTCAGATTGGCTTCAAGGTTCTCTTCCTTTTACTTATCTGGGTGTTCCCCTTTTTGTGGGTAACATGCAGGACAGATTATGTGCCACTCTAATTCTAAATGTGGAAAAGAAACTTTCGCTTTGGTCTTCTAAGCTTCTTTCTTATGCAGGGCGTCTTTGCTTCATTAGGTATGTCCTCTTAAGCCTCATTGGCTACTGGTTCTCTGTCTTCATGCTTCCTAAGTCTATTCAGCATAAACTTATTGCTACTATGGCTAATTTCCTTTGAGGCAGCCAAGAAGCTTGGAAAGGCATGCACTTAGTTGTCTGGAAGACTCTTTGCCGCCCGATGTTGGAAGGGGGTGTTGGGCTGAAGCTTCTTGTTGATTGGAACAAAACTTGTATCGGTCGCATCACGCTGCACATATGCCAGGATGAGGCCCTTGGGCGAGCTTTATCAGGAAGAAATATCTATCTTTCCACAGTCTTTGGACCTTAAAGTGCCCCAAAAAAGAGTCTTGGTTCTTCAAAGGTGTTAGGAAAAGCTGGGTTCAAATCCATCATCATGTCAGGTGGACTGTTGGTATCGGTGCCATTCATTTCTGGATGGATAACTGGGGTGGCTTTCCACTCATTGCCCACTTGAATTCTTCGGAAAGATCTGCCTTTGAATTCTCCGTGAAGTTTTCCATTAAGCAGGTCATTGACTCTGACTTGCCTATTCTACACAACTTCAAGGAATTTCTTTCCCGAGTTGGGATGGAGAGACCTAACTTACATTCGCAGAAGGACCTCCTTCTTTGGCAGAACACTCCCACCTCTAACATCAAAACATCTGACATGTGGGAGGTGGTGAGACAGAAATATGACGAGGAGCCTTGGAGGAAATTGTTCTGGTCTCCCCATACCCAACCTAGAGCGCAGTAGTTTGTTTGGCTGGCGTACAGTGATCGTCTCCCTACCTTCGATCGACAGAAGAAAAGTGGCATCTCTTTAGCTAACAGATGTGCTCTTTGTTTTAAAGATGAAGAGTCTGCTTACCATGTTATGTTTTCTTGCCCGCACTCCTCTAAAATTTGGGAATTCATAACTTCCAAATTCAAGAGAAGTTACAACCTCCAACACACTATTGTTAGGGAGCTAAAACGTTGGTTCTCTTGTAGCTTCAAAAGAGGTTGGCTCATGAAGTGCCGGAAAATCTGTTTTCACATCATTCTCTGGAGAATTTGGTGTATGCGCAATTCGAGAATCCATAAAGAAGATACCTCGTCTCCTCAACAAGACTCTTGTGCTATTTGGCGGGTTTGTGTTGATGGTTTCTATGCTATCTTGAGGAACTCTGGTGAAGACAGGAGAGACCTACAAGTTTGGTTGAATACGGGGATTGTTCCTGACAAATGCCCATGTATTGTGACTGGCCAAGCTTGCCTGCAAGTCGCCTCTATTGCTTCTAACGGTAGACAACAGGTCGCTTTTCTACTTAAGGATTCAAATGGTCTGCATCGTGACCAAGGTGTAGCTTGGTGGGAGGTCAACAATGATCTTCCTGAAAACTCTATCCTTCGTCAGCTTTTGATTGGTGGTGGTTTGGAGACTTTTCAAAAATTTTACTGATTTCCAACAACAAGACTTGCACTAGAAGACTCAAGACCATGACTCATGGATGTCGGCCATCCCACAGTTGGCTCAACCATTACAGCTACTTATTACATCGTGTGCACATTCTGCAACAACAACCTGCTCATGATATTACCTGCTCATGATATTTTGTCTCTTTTAGCTCATTCACTGTAGTTTTGGTTCCTTCATTTTCGTGTACTCTTTGTTTATTTTTCCTTTCCTAGCTCGCTCTAGCCCTTAGGGTGACGTGACTGCCAATTTTTGCTGTACATATTTCTTTGTTGGAATAAAAGGTTAGGGGGCCTTTCCCCCGCAGGGATGTTGCGGAAAGACCAAATTTCACGAGCACCTAAAGTCATACTACCTAAGCCGCTCAAGCTGAAATTTACCATTTTACCCATGCACCTTAGCATCTTGACTTCGAAACTAGACATTTTTCACCAAAATTATGAGAATTGCCTAACATTTGAGTAGTTAGGTCACTTCTCAAGTTGAGTCCTTGCCAAAGTCAGCTCATCAGGGTTTGAAGCCCCCTATAGCTCAAATCAGCTTCTAGAACTTAAACTGTGTTTTTAGCTAAACCAAGTCAAAACAAGTTTATCTTATTGGAGATAAAGTTTCATTTCACTAATTTTGAGCCACCTAGAAGTTTCAGTCATATACTAACTTGTAGATTGCTACTGAGTTTTTCTCTCTCATGTTTTCAGGGGTTTCAATTGAATTTAAGCTCAACTTAGAACAATGAGCTAAAACTAAGCTATAACCATGTTTATCATGCATAACTCAAGCTCTGTTTAGTTTAATTTGAGTTCATTTATTCCAGTTTGAGTTCAATTCAGCTTCAAGTCCTTTCACTCTCCTATTTCAGGGATTTGAATTGAACTTGAGCTCAACCTAAAGAGTGAGTTAAAACCGAGCTGAGATCACCTTAAACATGTATAAATTAAGCTTCCTTTAGTTCGATTTAAGTTCATTCATCTTGGTTTTAGTTCAACTCAGTTCTAAGTATGTTCTCTCTCATGTTTTCAAAGGATTTGAGCTGAATTTGAGCTCAACCCAATAGAGTGAGCTAAAACCGAGTTGAGATTATGTTTATCATGAGTAAATCAATACTCTCTAAGTTTGGTTTGAGTTCATTCATTTTGGTTTGAGTTCAATTCAGTTCTGAAGCAAATGGAGGTCATTCCTAGTAGTTGCTACACTCCATAAACTGCTATCATGCTCAATGTTGTAAAATTAAAGTGAATTTCTCTGATCATTCAGTGTGTCCATATAGGTAAGTAGCTTTCCCAAGTACCCACACCTCTACCTATAAAAATTATAATAAAAATCTGATTTTTTATGGTCTTCCTTTGTTTTTATTTATAAATGTGTGGATATGACTTAGTAAAGAAATGTTTTTTATTTTTAGGGCATTCCGAGATGAATGTTTAAGCAAGATGTTAATCATAGCCTTTTTAAGAGTTTGGCCATATGCTGGTTTAGTCAAATCAAGAAAATTTATCCAGAACTCCGAGAACACACATAGGGCCAAAATTTTCATGTTTTTAAGCCATATTCTTCACGTAAGGTATAGATCACATAAACCTTAGTTTATGATTTTCTTTAATACCAGAACCTTAGTTCAAGCATATCCCTTTATTTGAACTCTTTTCACCCTAACATCACACACAAGGGTATTTTGGCCATTTGCCACCATGCACGTATTTTTCATAAAACTGAACTTAGGAGCTACATAAATGTAAGTTAAGTTTTCATATAAATTTCATAGATGTGATAGCCTACGCTCATGCCCAACCTATCCTAAATTCTCATTAAAACTGAATTTTCCAAACGCAACACCTACGCGGAGCTTGTGCCCAGCCTAGGTCTGAGCCTAGTTTTTCAAAACTGATCTTAACATAGGTCTAGTACATATTATAAACTTGAACCCACCGAGCCTAGCTGGATTTAGGTCCAAGTCCTTGTTATTTTCAAGTCTCTATTTCATATTTCAGATCGAAATCACATATTCAAGTTTTATCTCTATGTCTGGATCTCATATCCAAATATCAAATCTGATCTATCTTTATAGATTCAGATCATTTATTCTCTTTCATATCATGGATATTAAATCATAATTCAAATTTCAATATCATATCTGGGTCCATCTTTTCAAATTTTTCTTGGAGCTAAATCTAGATGTGGGTATCAACATCAAACCCAGATCTATGATACACATGTGAGCTTAATGCATATTATATCTCAAAAAATGTATTCTGATTTTCTCACTCCACACTTAACATCAATTTGCACTTAAACACTTGAAATGTGTAAAATTCTTTGTTGAACGCTCCGACGCAGATGGAATCGAAGCCGTATCCATATTTGGCTGGATGAACATTTTTCTAATTTATATCAAGTTTTAAAATAAAGTTTAAAAGTGTGTTTTCTCCTCTTCGTATTCTCACTTTGTTCATTATCCATGTTTAATGTCAATCCAAATACTTCATCAAGAATCAAAGAGCACATTTCCATGCACGAATGGCTTCCTACAAAATTGAATTTGGAGTCAAGACGAGATTGCAACAAGCAAAATACCATTGAAAATATACTTCTAACCTATGGTTTGGATTGTTGAAGAGGAGATAGAATGCCAAAAGTGTAGTCCTATATCGAAAATCCTAATGGGGTTTGCTCATTCTCTCCCATAAATAGGCTTCCTCCCTTCCCTTTGGTAATAAACATTGTGAGCTATTCCTTGATAAACTCATAATACTGGTGAAATTTCAATCAAGTACTCAAAAAAATGGTCTAGCTCAAAACAAGTTAAATTAATAAGTCTTGGTCCGGGTGCATTACCACTCAGCCTAGACCCAGCCAGACTCCGAGTAGGGGTTATGGGAGTGGCCAGCTAGGGTACCAGCTCTATGTAATTTGGTTTTCTTTCTTCTTTCTTTTCCTTAATTGCAATTTAGTTTTTTATGCATGTTTAATTTAGTTTCTGTTTTTTAAGCATGTTTAGTTTAGTTTTTTTTTTTTTTCTTTTTTTTTTGCTTTTAGTATGTCTAGCTTAGTTTTTTTTTTTAGTTGCTTTAATAATGTTGTAGTTTAGCATGTTTATTTGTTAGTTTATTTGTTAGATTAAAGTTACTTTAATGTCTTTTAGGTAGGCATATGGATCAGGTATGTTCTTCTCTTCCTTATCTATCTCGTTTAAGTTGTTTGTTTTTGTTTACTTAGTTTTACTTACAGCATGCATATAGAATATAGTTTTCTTTCACGCTTTCTTTGATCATGCATTGAACATGTATTTTAATATGCGTTAAACCACATTACACACACATGCACACGTTGTCTGGAACCAGATTGGGTCAGTTTAGTAACATACCATGTGTGTGTCTGCTTAGTTATGTGAAAACCTGA
The DNA here is from genome assembly GCA_011799765.1 of Nymphaea thermarum. NCBI lineage: Eukaryota > Viridiplantae > Streptophyta > Magnoliopsida > Nymphaeales > Nymphaeaceae > Nymphaea > Nymphaea thermarum. The sequence continues at coordinate 40,497 of JAANDH010000269.1, read as the reverse complement.
ATTTAGCTTGGTCCTCATACAAGAACCATTTCAAAACATAGTTTTCTTTGAAAGGCTTCAAAATCAATCTCTTTAAAATGATTTCAAAACCTTTTTATGTAGGCATGGAGTCCAATCTCAGTTCAAAACTCTAAGACCTAGCCCAGACCAATCTTAGGGCCTGCTACATATGAGCTCAGTCCACAGTGTAGGTCTAGCTAAACTTCTTTAAATACTCATTCACATGAAATGAATGAAGTTTATATATCACATGGTTTGACTAAGACCAAACACACTTACCACAGTCAAACACAGCCCTAAGTAGGTCTAAACCCAATGTAGACAAGACTGTAACCCAGTTCTCTTGACCGACCTACCCCTAGCCTATTTGGATCTTGGATCTCAAATCAAGCTATTAGATTCAGCCATGAATCTTTAGTGATCTAAACCTTGACATTCAACTCAATTCCATTACATGAGGTTTTCAATTCCAAATGTTGGATTTTAAATATCAAATATTGGATTATGGAACTTGGATTTTAATTTTAGATCTTAAATATTAGATTTTGGATCTTGGACTTCAAAGTTTGTATTTTGGATTTCAAATCCTATATTTTGGATCCTAAATCTTTAAATCTGAGATCTTAAATTTTGGATCAGATTTTACACCATTAACTTTGTACTATATATCTCATGTCAATGTTCACATATTTGACCCAAATACAAGTTTTTGAACTCTATAATAATCAAATTTGGATCTATCCTTTAAGACTTTGGATCTTAAAATATCCATTCATGAATACAATATCAAATTTATTGGATCTTTTAACTTAGATTTTGGATCATGAGTATGAATCACATGAAATGGTATTTTGGCTTTTATATTATCTCCTATTTCAAATTTTACAATAAGAATTACATAAATTTCTCATGATACTAATTCTTGGATTCAGGTCCAGTTTTCCCGCAATAGATCGATGTCCTACACCCCAATCCTAGCAGAGAACTGACTCTAGGTCTACATGAATTAGCTTTTGCATGCATTATGTTTGATTTAGGACTTCGATTTGCATTGATCTATGATGATTGAACAGACATCAAGATTAATTTTTTCTTGTTCACCAATCTATTTATGAGACCTACTTAGATTTGAAAATATGCATGTTTTTAAAATTAATGTATGTTTACTTTCTTAGGTTTTGTATGACATTAAAACTTAGGAAATTGAACATTTTAGTCTAGTCCTCAGTTTGATTACCCATAGTAAAGGCCCTAGGAATGGTCAAACCTCGTACCAACAAGTTGAGCCCCGTCTCTCAAAATTCTGCACAAGGAACAAAGACAAATATAGGTAACAAGTTTCATTTATATGATCTGCATATAATAGTTGACAAAAATTTTACATGTAAACATGTGCTTTCACCCTATTCCCCCTTGTATCACATTTATGCATCCCCATTTTATGTCTCCATCTTAATGTGAACAGTAATCTAAAGGCCTATTTCAGTCTAACTCAGTTAAGTTAGCCTAGACATGATTAGGGGATGTTAGTCTTACAAATGGTGACCTAATCCTAGTCAGTTCAAGTTAGCTCATCCTGAATTCAATCTAATTTAGATTACAAACTGTTAGGAGGCAGTGGCGTACACAAAATTAGTTTAATATATATGTTAATAACTACCCACACCAGCCTCACAAAATTAGTTTAATATACATGTCAATGTTTTGATATATTTGATTGTTATTCATGTAAGTGCCCCAAAGAAATTAATGGTTTTGCCCCACTAGAAAAAAAATTCTGTCTCCGCTAGTGTTAGGAGGTCACTTCCCTGGTGTCAGTCACTCTATTTAGAAGTGTAGGCTCAAGTCAATTCCGACATGTCAGCTCCTATCAAGCTAGAAATTTATTTTTCATGCATGGATCTAGTTTCTCCCAACTCACATTTGAAATATTCATGGTGAAATATAACTGTAGTTATACAAATTTACTGACTTTATCCATTTACACCACCTAACCATTTCTCCCTACATTCTCCCTAGAGCTGAATTGAGCTAGAATTTGACCAGAATTTTCTGATTTCTAGATTGAACAGTGTCAAGGAGTCATTTATTTGGGCCTTTTCATGGCAAATTACCAAAACTTCACCTAACATGTTGAGTTTGTCCTTGTTCCCTTTTGGACCCTTGTTTTCCTACTTCTTTTCAGTCTCCATCTAGTGTTGTTTGAAGAACTGACTTTCTAAAATCATTGGAAGGAATTTTTGAATTATGTCTAAACCAAGTCAAGATCCCGGGTACATCACCCTACTACCAAATTTGATGGCCAAGTTCCAATAATCATTATATTAGGCAAGTCCTGCCTAATATAGCCCCCCAACCTCAAATTTTCCAAAAGTAATCCATGTATTGCTCACAAACCTTAATTTCAAAGTCCCGCCTAAAATAGCTTTAGTGGGGCCCAGAGATCTCAGTTCATTTAAACCTACCAAAATTTATGTGAGCAAAAGCTGCGTAGTTTCTTTTGCGAAACTTACCTGATTTAGAGCATCACCACAAAAACTAGCTGGTTCATCAAATTGAGCCATACCCGATCTAGTGAACTTAATTTGCCTAGCCAAACTTGGTCAATTGAACCCTACTTTTAAAACTGATCTGGTTTGACTTGACCTCGCTAGGCTTAGTCAACTAGACGCCAACCAAAGCCCACTGGCTGGGCCCAGAAGGAGACATTCTTCTTAGATCATATTCAGGTCAAATCTTATCTGAATCCATGTCCTATATCCAAATCTATGATTTAATATCTGTTTCCAATCCAAATGTTCAATATAGATTCTAATTTGGACTCTAAAATCCAGAATCTCTTTAGTCCACATTTGGGCTCCAAAGTCACCAAATCATGACATGCATGCAAAAAATAAATATGAACCGTTGATTGCAATGCTTCTCATACTTATCTCAAAGTCTAATTGGGAGAGAACCTGGAGCTGTCATCCCCATCTTTTCTTTCAAACATAGACTGAAGTGTTTGTACCTAGAAATATATTAAAAAGAAAACACGTTCAGCTGTTTCCATTCTTCCAGTTGTTACTCAAATGGTACGAGGCAGACATAGATGAGAATTGAAGTGTTTGCATGCCTTCAAAAAAGCAGTCTTAGCAGTGCTTGAGTTTGGGTATAGGCTAAAGTGCTTGCACTCCTATAAAAGAGATAATGAAAGAAAGAAAACATTGTCTAGTTCTCATTTGTAGCATATTCGATTAGATTAATTGAGTCAAAGGGTATTCTACACTTGGTACCCTAACCAAACTGGTTAAGAAGCACTGGCTCATAGTTTGTTACAAGAACTCAAGTCCTCTATCCTGGTAACCATTGACCCAAAGCTTGTTATATGGGTCACAAAAGCCTACAAGTTGACATGAAGCTAATTGAAGGAATAAAAGAAAATAGCTCAAAATAAAAGGTCACTGCTGTAAAACGAAAAGATAAAGCTATGCAAAAAGCATACATGTTATGATAAAGGGAGCATGATCATTAATAACAAATAATGTCACTCCAAACTCATTTTATTTTTTACTCAAATTTTGGATTTTCATTACTCCAAAATACATTTTTTGGCAGCTAATTTTAATTTAGTAAAGTATCAAATTAAACCAACTAAACTGAAATAAAGAACAATTGAACAATCTGCCAACCTAATGGTTTTCAACTCCATGCATTGACAACACATGGAAAGAACAAAAAATGCAGCACACTTGCCAGAGGATGGGCTTCATGTTATTTTCATGAATATCATGTATGACATACTAAAACAATCATACAGGTCAAAATAATTACATCCCCAAAAAGTAGGCTTGAGCTAGGGTGGATGGTTTGTGGCTAAAGATAGTTACTGCACCATTCCCACTTTGAACCAAACTTGACTCCCGCACTCTTCACAAAGGAATTCTTCGTGGACTTTAGTATGCACATGTTTCCTTGTTTCTTCCCTCTTCTCTCCTACCACTATGACACAACTAACCACTCATCTGCTGACCTCCTCCTTTGTTATCCTCATGATTGCTAATACTCTCGTCTACGAACACTGATGTCCTCTACCATCATCATAATTATTTATTCCTTGATCCTCGACCTTTAGTTATTACATAGATCTCCTCCTCCTCCTCCTCCTCCTCTACAATCTATGTCAGTAGACGCATTCTCTTGGTAATTCTCTGGCTGATATCCATCTTCTTCTAGAATGCATCCCATCTCTTTATGTATGCCTCTAGTATCAGCAGCATTGTTGTCTAGTTTCCCCTCTATAAAGACCTCCTTTTCTCCTTTGCCTTCATAGACTGTTTGATCTTCACAGTTGTTCTCCTTCTCCAACTGATTGCTTGCTTTCCAGTCCTCATAGATGTTGATTCTCTTTCATTGAAAAGTGTCTATTAATTCCCCAACTCCAAGTTTTTAACTGTCATCATCCTTCAAGGACTTTGTTTCTGTCTCTCTATAGAGGACCATTTCATGTGGATTACAACTTCTTTCGTTATGTTTTGATGGGATTTATCTACTTAATTTGTTAACCATAGTTTCCTCCTCTTGGTTCTCTACATTTTTAAGTTCCCAATGAAGAGAGTCATCACTGACTCTTGATATGAGTCGAGAAGACTCATGAGGCTTTGAGCCTCTCTTTTAAAGTCGGTGGTGAGCCTCTCTTTTAAAATCGGTGGATTAAGGCGGTGCTTAATGATTAAAGAAAAAAAAATGAATGAAGAAATCGGTGGAAGCTTCATCCACCGACCTCCTCTCCCTATAAATAGGGACATTGGGCCATTTTGAGAGTGAAAAAATTGTGAGTTGAGTGTGCTCAACTTGTGAGCTGGTGAGTGCTCGTGTGTTCACTTCGTGAACTCGAGTGTCGAAGCTTCAAGTGTGTGATGCAAGGGTGCCAGGGCGTTGGGGGTTTTAGCTCACTGCGTGAGCCGAGGTGAGTTTTCTTGAGCCCTCTTTTGTAATATCCAGTTTGATGAATAAATAGGTTATTTTTTCAAGTATACTTTGCCAAGTTATTATTGAGTATCATTTTGGACGTCGAGACTCTGCTGGATTTTTTCCGCATAAATTGGAGTTTGAATCTAAGTTATGTTGAGGGCCTGCCTTACGTTTTCCCAACACCCAATTGCTCGACGGACAAGCTTTCCCAGATTTTGTTCATTTTAATTTTACACAAATAGCACAATGCTACTTTCTTTCTGCTTCTTCTATGTACTTTCAATGAGTTTCCCACTATGGTATAGTTTGATTCTCTTTCATTGAAAAGTGTCTATTAATTCCCCGACTCCAAGTTTTTAACTGTCATCGTCCTTCAAGGACTTTGTTTCTGTCTCTCTATAGAGGACCATTTCATGTGGATTACAACTTCTTTTGTTATGTTTTGATGGGATTTATCTGCTTAATTTGTTAACCATAGTTTCCTCCTCTTGGTTCTCTACATTTTTAAGTTCCCAATTGCTCGACGGACAAGCTTTCCTAGATTTTGTTCATTTTAATTTCACGTAAATAGCACAATGCTACTTTCTTTCTGCTTCTTCTATGTACTTTCAATGAGTTTCCCACTATGGTATAGTTGCTATTCTCCCATTTGATTTTTTACATTCTAACTGCATGCAACTTGAATTGATTTATGGTTTCAGTTTCATACAAATTTGTGTTTGGTCTTTTGACTGAACTCTACTTTTGATTATTTTTGGGTTTTTTAACAGTGTTTTTAAAAAAATTAAACTACTAGCTTGTTTCTAGCATTTTATATGGATTTTTTTTTTTTTTTGAAAAAGTGTGTTTTTGTTTACTATACTGGTTGAAATGAATAAGTTTTCGCCTGGATAAGAGGGTTCGTTCATTGCCTACTCAAGTTCATTCACAAACTCTCATCTCCTGCCATTGACGTTGACCATTAATATGACGAGCAGGCCCATCTCTATGCTTCCCCTTGCCATTCTTTTGAAATACCAACAAGATTGCATCAGAATTCACACCAACTAGAGAAGAATGTGTGAATAAGGAGAGACAAAAGGAAATGAAGAACGTGGAAATGTGCATGTATTTGTGTGCTTGTGGATGCCATACAAGTTCTATGTGAAACTAGAAAATCCATGCAGGCCGGGTTGCACAACAAGTCGAACCAATTTGAGTTTGTCTCGAACTTGCTCATAAAAACTTGACTTGTTTATAAATGAGTTGACCTCCAGTTTAAATTTATGCTTGAAATATTAAAGGAATCGAGTTCAAGTTGTAAGAACTCGACTTGTTTAAACTCAGGTCGGCTCAACTGCATAAATGTGTCATGGATGAAAAAATTTTTGTTAAGTTTTTCTTGAGAAGATATTTGGATGCAGAATATGTGTATTCTTTCTTTAAATTTTTGTTAAATGGTGGTTCATAGTTGAATTAGATTAAAAAAACCAGTTAAATGTGTTAATGACTTAAACAAGTTAAAGAAAAATGACACAAATTAACAGAAATGAAATAAGTGAGTGGAGCTCGAGCTCGATGCTGTATGGTCGAGTGGAAATGGAGCTTGTTTTATGGTGCTTGACTCGAGTTCGAGGTGAACTGAAGCTCGAATCGGCTCGTGTTCAGCCCTACAGCTGGTTGAGAAGTTATAACTTTGATCGCAATTGCATTGCCAGTTGTTTTTCTTAACTAATTCAGTATAATTTTTGTTTACGACAACCTTTAGTGAACTGTCAGCAAGCCAGAAAACTTTCGTTTTTCATGCAAAGAAGTTTGATATTATTAAGCTTTTTTTGCACGTTGGTTTTCTTAACTAATTCAGTGTAATTTTTTTTGTTTACGACAACCATTAGATTTAGTGACCTGTCTAGCGTCCACAGCAGGACAAAAAACTTTCGTTTTCCTTGCGAAGAACTTTAGGTTCATCCAAATTCAAGATCTAATGAACCGAATAATTCAAACGAGACATTATTAAGCTTTTTTTCCGCCATTACGAAGACAGAAGGTTACACACGCTTTAGTTCTTGCCAATTAGAATTGGGAAGAAAATAGGCCAAGAGCAAACCAACGAGGAAAAATACGTCGACGATGTTAATATATATAATCTGAATTTCTTGAATTTTGTATTAGTTAATGAGTTCGAATTATATCTAGTGAAAGTGGTGGGTCCCTTTTCATAGTTTGTTTATGGTATTAAGAGGTTCACTCTTTAATAATTAGTGGACCCCGTTGATAAAAAAAAAAAAATTGTCCACATCCAACATGTTTTGAGCTAGGTGCTTAGTTCTCACACTAAAAAAAAAATCACCCGACAGCCATAGAACGTCGATGAAACACGAAGACGCATCAGCAAACAAGTTTTATAGATGTCTACAGTGGTTGTCAGTAAAGAACATGTCGGTAAAAACTATTAAAATGCATGTGTTGCTACCAAGTCTTTACCGACTCGTCCTCCGCATAGGTAAATAATGCAATTACCAACAGCCTAGATGTTGTACTAATTCTTAATAGCTTTACCGTATAAAACGTCCATAAACATTTTTATCGACGTACTATTGGATGCCACAAAATTTTTACCGACAGTGTCCTCAACGTCAACTGTAATACTTTGACCAAATATGTGTCAGTGCAAGGAAAAATTTCATCGACGTCCTTTTACAGCTGTTAGTAAAAAGTGAATTTCATTGACATTTTCCCATCAGTGAAAGTGATTTGCATCGACGCTCGCGTCCATAAGTCGATGAAACACGATTTTTCACCAACACCATATCCTGAACATCGGTACAAAAAATGCACTTTTACCGATGTGTTTTTTCACTCATCTGTGAATCCATGCTTTTTTTTTTGTACTGTTAGTGATTATGAGTTTCTCCGCTGCCACAAATATTTATGTGAAATTGAATTTTTTTGGACGAATACTTATCGATATTCTAATTATGCAAATTTCCTTTTCAAATGCAATATTGTAGAAAAGAACTGTACTAATAATAACGTTCATTCTTTGCCACCTAGATTATAAAAAACCAGAGAATACAGAATCGACGGTTGTTGAATATTACTCGTTACACGTATTTTGTTATTATTAAACTCAATTAATTATAACAATTGGGCACTAATGTCACTACCAGCTCAATAATTGTGAAATTGCTTGTCTATTGCTGATACTGTCTGCTACAAATCATTTCATTTGTGAGTAAAAAATTAACAAGTAACAACCCACTGTTCAAAGAATACTCGAAAGCCCTTTATTCATTTGCTTTCATGGTATTGAATTGTAATAGAATTTAGATTGAGTATGGTACACCCTTCAACTTGAGCATCGTAATCTTATTGTTTACAGTTCGTAAGGTCACCTATAGAAATCAAACCGGTAAAATAACTTGCACTCACCTATTTACCGGACCAGCTATGCTTAGCTCATTGAAGTTCTATAAAATCATTTCTGATAGTGAAAATTCATTTAAGAAAACGTGATTCAAAAGGGACCATCCTACCACAAATATGACGGTTCTCTTTCTTAAATAAATAAGATTTTATGAAACTTACCCGGCAAGAACAGCTTGCGTGCCGACCAAGACATCAACAGTTCATTATTACAAATTATGGTAACAGCAATCTAACCGAAAAACGAAATTTAGAGGCTTCCTTTGACGTGTTGAACAAGCAATTAGGTTTTTCCTTTCATATCGTAAGCTATCTTAACCTACTTCAACCACCCTAATCATGGCTTTTTAGCTGTTAACCCCTGTAAGATGAAGGGCTCATTTTTGTCTTTATATACATTTGACAACTCAATGTCAGTACGGGGCAACATTTCTTATAAATATTCTAATTAATTTCTCAACCTATCTTAAATTATTACATACTGGCTTTTCAAGTTCGAATGCATTGGGTGTAAAATATCGCCCACACATTCAGCTTATGCGATTCAAGTGGTGCTTCCTACGCTTTGGCAAGTATCGTACTCTCTCTCTCTCTCTCTCTCTCTCTCTCTCTATATATATATATATATATATATATATATATATATATATATATATATATATATATAAGACAAAATTTTAGCAGGAAATAAAATATAATTTTGACAACGGAGGCGAGTCAGTTTCTGAATTTTAGCAGGAAATAAAATATAATTTTGACAATTTTTATATAAGCTAAATTAACATTAATTTGTAAAATTAAATGTTTTTGCTTTTTTTAATTTGTGCTGCAATCATTCTATTTTCATGCCTTAATTTGTTGAAGTGGTCGATCATATAAAAAAATGCAGTGGTGTGCTAATGCAGTATATCGATCTGTCAATGAAAATGATGGAGGTGTGATTTTCACAACTGTGTGTCGTCGGCAGTGGCGGAGCCACATATAGGCTGGTGTGGGCAACTGCCCACACCAGCTTCTCAATTTTCTTTTGTTTTACATTAACATTGTTTAACATTTATTTTGTCATACATGTAAGTGCCCCTTCAGGTATGAAAAATTGTGAATGAGTGCCCTTCAGAAAAATTTTCTAACTCCGCCACTGGTCGTCGGGGCGATCGAGTTGTGTGCACAGAACAAGTAGACATGGGGTTGAGCTATTTTAGCAATTTTTTGCAAAAAAATATATTTTATACTTGAGGCGAGCACCACCTTAACAAATATAATAAATAGCTCTCCCTTTATTTCTTGATGCTCATAAATCATGTGTCATCGGGCTATGACCACCTTAACAAATACAATAAATAGCTCTCTCTCTCTCTCGTGATGATTCACTCTAAAAGAAGAGAAATATCATCTTGTACGTAGGTTGCTATTAGCCAAACCATGTTATATTATTGCTTTGATTTATGTTCGTGTTGATTTTCTTGTTGTTATATTTTCATGGATTAGTGAATGTTGATGAAGAAAATAAATGCAATGTTGTTTCAATCATTAGTGCTTATATATTTTTTAATACAGTCCTCTATGTCAACAATAGAGCACAGAAAATTGGATTCTTTGATGCTTGTGCATTTTACTAACATTCAACCACCAATGAAATCATCATTGATCCACTAAATTACAATAAAAAAGTGTTTCTATTAGTATGTAGTTTCCACTATTTGTGTTGAAACCATCATTTCAATTTGCTTTAACATAAAAATTGCATCACATGCATAAGGCAGATTGCAATATAGCAAAAGTGCCAAATTGTCGGGACCCCTTATTTCAAAAGCTTTTAAATTTTACGCTTAAACAATCTACAGTTCATATTTTAATGCAATATAATGAAAGTATAAAAGTAACCCAATATGAAAAAAAAAAGAGCTTTCAAATGTTGGAAATTAACCTATATGCAATTCCTATATGCTCCTAATTGTTACCATCAGATTGGGTTTGCTGAAGAACAACAATTCTCCCCAATTAAGTTGTGATTGCAGCCATGAATCAACCCCATGATTTCGATTCAACCCACGCATATGTTGGATTTCAAAATAATAGACAAAAAACAGGAATTTGAAAATTGAGAATAATGACCACATAGTGGTAATCCAAGGAGAGATTTTTTGGAGGGAGAAATAATTCTTCAAATTGGGGAGTTGAGGTAGAAAGAGGGGAAATAAGGAGATCATTTTGGGATATGTATAGGGGGAATGAGAAAGATGTTCTCTTAATTTGGCTTTTATACTCAACCGTGGCTAATTTTGGTTTAATTCTCAAACAAACTAATTATTCACTAACATTTCTAATTGCAAACTAATTCTAGAATAAGGCCAGCACCACTTTGAAGGAACTTTTTGGGTATTACATTATTTGTCACATCATGGATTAAGGTTTAGATCTCTCGTTAGATTTTGGTCCACTCTTAGGATGAGAAGTTATGGACAATTTTACTCTTTGACAACTAACATGCCTACTTTATTATCTAAAACCCTAGTTTTAACCCCATTTATTTGTGAAAATTGCAATTGAGCTCTTGAATGCTTGCAGCAACATAAATGTAGATATGTAAGCACTCTAGAGGAGCTTTTTGGATTTTTCATAATTTATAGCATCATGGATCAAGGGGTAGATCTCTTTTCATGTTCAAGTCTACTCTCAAGTTAAGAAGTTATGGTCAATTTTACTCATGGACAACTAAAATGTCTAGTTTAATTTCTAAAACCCTAGTTTTAACACCATTTATTTATGGAAATTGCAACTGGGCTCTTTAATGCTTGCAACAACATAAATGGACACATGTAAAGACCCAAACACAGATAAATGCATGTAAATAACAATTAGACTACAATGTATTTCATGCATTATCACTATTCTTAGCACCAAATGCAGCTATGAATTATGCTAATGGTGTAGTTCTATTGTCGTTTTTGCCATGATATCAATGCATGTTGTTCATACTAGAGTCCTAGTGTCATTTCCTCTTTTTCCATATTAAATGGCCAATACAATATGCACTTGTAGTATCAAACTTCGCATACTAATGATGCTACTATTCAAAAATAAATATCTATTGAGAACATTGGGCATATTACGATTAAATGGGATGTTATACATGGCACGGATCCTTAGCAACCTTTTATTTGTACTCAATTGGAAACTTGCTTCTGCAACAATGTGTCATCTCCCAGGTGTCCAACAAAGTTCAGCTTTCTATTAGTGCCTATTATTGTAAACAATCATTTTTTCTTATTTACAAAAGTGACTTGCATAGCAAATATTGTGGAGCATGAACATGAAGACAATAAAAGTACATAAGGAAATGAAGGTCTATAAGTTTAAAAAGTAGATCCTAGCTATTTTGAACTGAAATATTGTAAATGCTATTGAAAGTATACCTACAATCATAGTAAGCAGCCTTTTTGGAAAATAGAGACAAAGCTGTAATAAACAATTATTGATTAATGAAAAATGGATTTTTCAATCAATGTGCTTTTGAGTAATATGATTATGCAATCGTTGTTTCATTGAGTAATATATGTTGTTCATATATCCACAATATATTAATAATACAAAATCATCCAATTTGAAGAAAAACAATACTAATAATACATGTGGGATATGAAAAATTGATCAGTGCCAATAAGAAGATAAAATCTCTTTCAATCATTAGTGCTCATACATTTTTTATGACACTAACAGTGCACCAAAGATCTTAATAGGATCTGAAACTGGTAAAATATCATCAGTATTTATGCTTTCCTCAACGGAACTAACATAAATGGTTATGCATTTTTCCAATATTCTATCACTTATGCAGCCTCCATTTATCCACTAAATTACGGCCAAAGAGTGACCGAAATTCTTTTTATGGTTTCAATTTGCAACGAAATCATTCAGACTTGTATTTTCATACACTAATATTTCCCATTAAGCTCAACTTAAGGGAATGCATATTGAGCTTGTCTCAAGGTCAGGAACCCAGCTAAGGAGAGTGGTTCAGTCATAATATCATCCACCTTATCTTGATCTGGAATGTGGCCCTTGTAGCCCTTGGCAATGTCGTCTCAAATAAAATGCCCATTAACTTTGATGTGCTTTTTTGTTGATGAAAAATTGGATTTATTGATGAAGTGGAACCTTTGAGATCACCATAACAAAGAACCGATAGAGAAAATGTGTGCAAAAGCTAATGATATAGAATAAAAGAAATATTTTCAGCGATTGTATTTGCAAGAACTTGGTATTTAGCCTCAGTGTTGGATTGTGCAAGTATCAGTTGCTTATGAGTACTGTAGGAAACCAGTGAAATTGCCATTGGCAACAACGAACCCTCCAACAGACTAACAGTCATCAAGATTGCTAGGCTAATCTGTGTCGCTATAAGCTAAGAGTTCAAGAAATTATGTAGGTGACATGAGTAGACCATAGGAAATAGCACCTTTGACGTATCGGTGTGTGTTTCATGTATTGACATACTTTATTTGCCACGAAGTGGAGATTAGGCCATGTTAGTTTGTGGCATTCTACTGTCCCTACTATTTGGCGTTTTCCATTTTGCATTAGCTGAGAGTTCAAATATATATTTTGTTGTGTTAAGTAAATGCCATGAGAAGTTCTTGTCACATCAATATAGAGAAACAAATGTAAAGGACCAAAGTTTTTCACTTAGGGGGCGTTTGATACCCTGAAAATATACTGTTCACCCGGAAATATATTTCAAATTTAAAAAAAATCTCCAGTGTAACATACGCGGAAACTTTTTTTCGATCGTTAAGGTCGATTCCATAAACATATTTCCGGAAACATCTTTCCACCCAGCGGGGTGGAAAGATATTTCTTGGTTTTTTTTTCTGCCCATTACAGCAGCGTCGTTGTCTTCCTCTCCTCATGCCCAACACCGTCATTGTCATCTTCTCCTCATGCCCAACATTGTCTTCCTCCAACGGCTTGATTTGGGCATCTCCTCACCAGCACAGCGTCTAGCAGCGGAAGGGGAAAGAGGAAGGAGGAAGAACGAAGGGGAGGGAGGAAGAATGAAGGGGAAAGAGGAAGAAGGAGGAAGAACGTAGGGGAAAGAAGAAGAACGAAGGGGAAAGAGGAAGAAGGAAGGGGAAAGGGCATCCTCCATCGCGTTTCATCTTCTCCAGCGGCCACGCCGCCTCCTCCACCTCCAGCCGCATCTTCTTCCTCCTCCTCCCTCCTTCCCTTTTTCCTCCACCTCCATTCGTCCTCCCTCCCCTTCTTCCTCTTTCCCATTCATTTTTCCTCTTTTCCCTTCATTTCCACCGATTCCAACTTTTTTTCATCAAACGTTGAAATTTGTTTTCAGAAATATAATTCCAACTTAACAAACATAACATACTTTTGGAAAAATAGAATTTTATTTCCCATTCATCAATTCCAGAAATTTCTGGAAACTTCTTTTTGTTTCCATTTTTCCAGTCATCAAACGGCCCCTTAGGATTTTTTTTCCAACTTGTCAATGGTCTAAAAACTTCTTGTAGAAGAGATTCCTATGAGAATGGTGTCATCCACATAAATATGCAAACATAGGACTTAAGTCTCACTAAAATAATATAAAGGGAAGCATCTATCTAAGAGGTAATGAATCTTATAGAAATGTTAAAGAAGCTCAACCAATGAAACCAAGTATGCAAGGCTTGTGTGAGACCATAAATTGCTTGATGTAACTTATAAACAAACTGTAGCCTTTGAAGATCAATAATACCCTGAGGTTGGCCCATATAAAGTTCTGCAATGAGTTCACTACTAAGAAGATAATTAAAGACATCCAACCGGATAATTGTCCATCCTTTGTAAATAGCTACAGTAAAAATCATCCAAATAGTTGGAGCTTAGCAACAGGATTAATAGTGTCAGTGAAATCAACCCCTTCTTGTTGAATACAACCCCTGCCGCTAGACGAGTTTTATATTGGTGTAGAGATTTATCGGCATTGCACTTCTTGAAGACCCATTTGCTTCCTACCACATTATGATCAGATGAAGGATGGAGAAACTTCTGAGTTTCTTTTTTCAGATTTGTTGTGTATTCTTCTTCCATTGTAATGTTGCCAATGATGACTTTTGATGGCTTGAAGATATATAGGTGGAGGATTCTTGCTCTAGATTCACATTGGTTGTGGTTAGATAGATCTTAGTTTTAAGAACCCCAGTTTCAGAATGTGTTTTCATAGTGTGAGTTCTCAGGACTGATGAAGTCCGAGGTTGGTGGGTGACTTGTTGAGAAGTAGGTTTAATGATAGACTGTGTCTTATGTTGGGTGATCAATAGAATGGAAAGGTCATTGCAAGAGATAATGAAGCATGTTGTACTGCTGGTGGACTGGAGCTAAAAGGACTAGTCATGGTTACAAGGGGTGACATGGGGTGTGAGTGGCACGGTTTTCTTTGAATTGAAAACATCACCATTCAAATACAGCATGTCAACTTGTAACCACTTGTTAAATGCGGGAAGTATCAAAACAGAAGAACCCTTTGTGTGGCAAGCTCTAACCAATGAATTCCATCTTATGTATTTTGAACTAGGAAGTATCAAAACACAAGTGCCCATTGTGTTGCGAGCTATAACCAATGAATATACACAACTTACTCTGAAAATCCATCTTATGTATATGAAACCGAGGAAAGCATGAATAGCACGTAGATTCAAATTGTAACGCCCCAAATGTTTAGTCACGTATCGAAGATTGTGAGGGATCTTCAAGGACTTATAAAGGGAGGCCATTAATGAAAAGATTGTGAGGAATCTTCAAGGGCTTATAAAGGGAGGTCATTAATGAAATGATTGTCCTGGTTCCTAGCCTTTTTAGGGTTGGAGCCGAAACTGCTAGGGGGCGGGTTGAGATCCGCCAAATCAGGGGCCCAAAACCAGGAGTGGGTCAGGTTGTTACAGTGGTATAAGAAATGGTTCAACACTCGGACCTCGGGTCCCACACGCGCGGACGCGTGTGCCTTAAGGGGGGTGGATTGTAATGCCCCAAATGTTTAGTCTCGTATCGAAGATTGTGACGGAACTTCAAGGGCTTATAAAGGGAGGCCATTAATGAGATGATTGTCCTGGTTCCTAGCTTTTTTAGGGTTGGAGCCGAAACTGCTAGGGGGCGGGTTGGGATCTACCGAACCAGGGACCCGAGCCCATGAGTGAGTCGAGTTGTTACACAAATACCATGAGAAACTTATAATCCGGAGCTTGCTGAAAAAACACTTGAAACATGATATGATTTTTGTAACTAGTGATAACATGCAATTTATAATAAATATACTAAGGAGAAAAGCATAATCCCAAGTTTTTGGTAATATTCTAGCTTAAGCAAGAAGGGTTAGTCCTGTCTCAACAATGTGTTTATGTTTTTGCTTCATCTCGCTATTTTGCTCATGGATGTGAGGTGTAAGACATGATGATCTATTCCACAGTTTTGGAGAGAAGTTGAGACATTTCAAAAATTTTCCGCCCCAATCACTTTGAGAACATCAAATGAATTTTCTACGTCCAAATGTTCTCAAGAAATGGTTAAAGACTTGTGTTAGGGAAAGGCATGACTTTTGCCCATTTGATAAGCCTCACAAGCATTTTTGACAGAGTACTTTTCTAAAATTGGCAAACCATACATAGACAAAACATGTTCAACAATATGACAAAACATGTTCAACATACATAGATAAAATATGCACATTGATCCAATAAGACCCATTCCCCCAGCAAGAGCAGAGATGGTCACTTTATTGTTAGTTCCTAATTTTGCTAATTGAAAATGATATAAGCCTTTGATCACTGGCGCCTTCCAGTAGAATGGTTGTTGCCTTATAATCCTTCATAAAGTATTTTCTGAGATGGAATTTAGAAATGACACCATTCACCATTGTCCTTGCACATTTGTAAACTGAAAGTAAATTTCTTGTAATGTCTGGCGCAAACTAAATGGATTTAAGAGAAAATGCACGACTATCATGAATGGCAGGAAAGTAAGCATTTCAGGCAGAAAATACAGTGAGACCTTCACGTGCTATTACCTAACTTATAAGGGATGGAGATTGTTTCAGTCGTATGTAACACATATGGTGGAGTGGCACCTCTAATATGGCCAGCATGATTTAGTTATATATATATATATATATATATATATATATATATATATATATATATATATATATATATATATATATATATATATATATATATATATATATATATATATATATATATATATATATATATATGTGTGTGTGTGTGTGTGTGTGTGTGTGTGTGTGTGTGTGTGTGCCGAAATAAATAGATGGCTTCTGGGATTTGAAGCATGAATATCAAATATATTCCCTTAAAATTATAGAAAGAATTTTTGCAGCATATACAATTTAATAGAGTTTGTACATGCAATTTGACACCCAATTCGAAGGACTTTCCGGATCGAGCACCTTGATAATCACATCAAGTGGACAAAACCGAAGGAGAAAGATTACCCTGGTGCACTTCAAGTTGCGGATTCAGTCAATTGATTATAAGCATCAAAGGACAAGTAAAAAACTGTATAAGAATTATAGGTATACATTATGCCTTCGATCCCTTGCAGGCATGGATCTTTAAATAATGCTGAGGGCAGTGCATGACCTCATCGTACGCAAGTTATATATATATATATATATATATATATATATATATATATATATATATATATATATATATATATATATATATATATATATATATATATATATATATATATATATATATATATATATATATAAGAGAGAGAGAAAGACAAGCACTCATTATTTTTCCACATATGTCACGATCTTGCCGACCAAGAAAGTGAACATGAAATTTAATTTGCATACAAGTTGACCTATGTTTGATCTGTTCTTGAGAATGTCCAATTATATATATTGCACTACCTTTCACTGAATTATCCTCGCTAGAGCACAGCAATGGAGAGCCAGTTATGGATGACCTGGGGATCCGTGTTAGTCTCCCTATTCGCGTGCCTGGTAACCACTGCTAAGGACTTCCTCCCCTATACCATGCGGAGCTTCCTGATGAGGAGATGGCGGACGGTGGTGGACGTGTTCAACCCGTATGTCGACATCCGGATCGACGAGCTCAGCGGCGAGTGGCTGAGGTACAGCTTGGCCTATGGCTCAATCGAGACGTACCTCGCAAATACCTCGTCGACGCGAGCAAGGAAGCTGAAGGGGAGGATGGACAAGGACTCCCACAACTTGATCCTCAGCATGGACGAGTATGAGGAGGTGACCGACGACTTCCATGGCGTCACCGTCTGGTGG
Source organism: Nymphaea thermarum (assembly GCA_011799765.1). NCBI lineage: Eukaryota > Viridiplantae > Streptophyta > Magnoliopsida > Nymphaeales > Nymphaeaceae > Nymphaea > Nymphaea thermarum. The sequence goes on along the minus strand of JAANDH010000269.1, from coordinate 22,817 downwards.
ACCTCCGGCAAGTCCATGAACCGGTCTCAGTCCTTTTCCTTTTACCCCTCGCCGGACGAGAAGCGATTCTACAAACTATCCTTCCACAAGCGCCACCGGAAACTCGTCGTCGATTCGTACATGAAACACGTTGTGGAAGAGGCGAAGGTGATCGAGGCCCGGATCCGGCGCCGGAAACTTTACACCAACAACCCAAAAATGGACGACCACAGCTACCGAAGGAAGCTGTGGAGTCATGTCCCTTTCGAGCACCCGGCGACCTTCGAAACGGTTGCCATGGAAGCCAACAAGAAGAACAAGATCACCAAAGACCTGGACTTCTTCAAAAGTAGCAAGGAGTACTACCGTCGAATCGGAAAACCATGGAAACGCGGTTACTTGCTATATGGTCCTCCTGGGACCGGCAAATCGACCATGATCGCAGCCATGGCCAATTATATGGACTATGACGTCTATGATCTCGAGCTCACCTCCGTCAAGGACAACACCGAGCTCAGAAAGCTCATGATTGAAACCAGTAGCAAATCGATAATCGTCATAGAAGACATAGATTGCTCTTTGGATCTGACAGGCAGCAGGAAGAAGAAGTTGGAAGAAGAGGAAGAAGAGAAGCAGGAAAAAGAGAAGGGAGTCGGTGGGATGCTTTCAAGAGGCAAAGATGAGAGCAGAGTAACCCTGTCCGGGCTTCTCAACTTCATAGATGGACTGTGGTCCGCTTGTGGAGGCGAGAGACTCATAATTTTCACCACGAATCACATAGAAAAGTTGGACCCTGCGCTTATCAGGACGGGGAGAATGGACAGGCACATAGAGATGTCTTACTGTTGCTATGAAGGGTTCAAGGTCCTAGCCAAGAACTACCTAGGTCTGGAGTGGCACGAACTTTTTAAGGAGGTGAGAAGGCTCTTTGAGGTGGACCAGGTTCAGGTGGCACCTGCAGATGTTGCAGAGAGGTTGATGGCAGAAGCTTTGGATGAGAAAGAAGATGAGAACAGAACATGCCTCCGCAACTTGATTGAGTTCATGGAGAAAGCTAAGGAGGAGAAGATGAAGAAGGAGACGGCTGGTGAAGGAGATCGAGGGAAGAACACTGAAGAGGAGGATGGTGCTTCTGTCAGCGAAAGTGACCACAAAGGTCAAGAAAGTAACGACAAAAAGAACTGAAATTAGTCTTTTGAAAAAATTTTAAAAAAAATTGCTTGCCGTTTGAGAGTCCGCGTGCTTCTGAAATATAAAGGAAGAGCTAGTTCTCAAGTTTTTACTTGATCAAGTTGTTGTACCTGTTAAGGAAAGAAATATTGAGAAGAAGAAATCAACGGCACCAACATAGCAAGAAAAGATTATCGGGTGAAGGCTTGGAAAGATTTTTCAAATTTCAATTTTCTTCTTACCATGTTGATTCCAGCCTTGTAACGCTGGACTGTTACCACACGTCTCCAGCCTTGCTACTGCCATATTGATCAGCCTTGATTATTGTTACCATAATCATCAGCCTTGTAACGTTGAGCAGTTACCATATGGCTCTAGCCTTGTAACACTATAAATACACTATGAAATACTCTTGCTATGTCAATGCAAGAGACTTAGTCTTTATTATCGCCACTCTCTTCCTCTCTTGTCCCTCTTTCATGGTATCAGAGTCATCGGTTCTCTGTTATAACATGTTATCAAATTTCTCCTTTCCCTAAGGTGATTCTGGTTTCCTCCACGGATATTCCTCCTTTGTTGGGGTTGGAAAGGGAAAACCGTCCCAAGCTCCACCTGCTAGAGCTCTGCCTGCTCGAGCGCCCGCTGGACCTGCTCAGTTCGCTTTATTGTTGAGCATCCTATTTCAGAGCTGCTTCTCAATCGCTCGAGTGATTTCTCCATCCGCTCGTGCGTTCTGCTCTGTGCAGCTCGAGCGCTCGTTGGAGCGATCTTCTCTGTTCGCCCGCTCCTAGCGAGTGACACCGCTCGAGCATTCTGTTCTACACCGCTCGAGCGCCCGCTACACCCATCGCTCGAGCACACATCCCTGCACTACCCGAGTGATCTTCTCCGTCCGCTCGAGCGTTCTGCTCTCCACGCATTGGAGCTTCTCATTCGGCCGTCTCCATTCTGTCTGACTGACGCTCGCCTCCTCCTCTTTTCTCAGTTTTGGGTTTACCCTAAATCGAGCAGAGGAGACCCTGCCGTTATCGTCGACCCACGGCCTTTTTTTTTCTCTAGAAGCCCCATGGCTAGTGCATCATCAATTCAATGGAATGCCGCTGCTGTGTTGGTCTCTGTTAAACTCAACAGAGATAACTACCTGTTATGGCGAAGTCGACTAGAGTCAGTAATAGACTCTCAAGATCTTCTTCCGTTCGTTCATGGTACTCAAGTCGAACCACAGAAGGAAATTACGAAGGACGGCAAGACTGAAGTGAATTTTGAATTTGTCGCATGGAAAAAGATGGATCGTCTTGCATTAAGCTAGATCAAGGCAACGGTTACAGAAGCTATTTTGGGGCAGATTATGCGCGCCAAAACTGCCCATGATGCTTGGTCGACTCTTGAAAAATCTTATGGTTCTCAGTCTCCTCTGAGGATCATGTTGTTGCGTAAGGAGTTGCTTCTACTCAAGAAGGGAAGTATGTCTATGCAAGTTTACTTAAATAAAATCAAGTTTCTTTCGGATGCTTTATCCATTGCTGGTCAAGATATTTCTGATCAAGATCTAGTTCAAATCACTCTTAATGGGTTGTCATCAGAATACGAAAGTTTCATAACCATGCTTACTGAACTGTTTGATCTTCTCATGAATCAAGAAAAGCGGCTTGCCTTACTTAAGTCGACTTCGATAAATCCATTTGAATGTGTTTAGCCAGCGTCGCAGGTTGTTAACCAAACTGTGTTCAGCACCTTTCGTGGGCAACGCCGAGGCCGCGGGTTTTTTCGTGGCCGAGGAGGAAGGAATCAAGGTGGCCATGGAAATTTTTTCCAAGGACGCGGACATCAGTCGCAACAACGAACGGATGAATGTGTTGTCAATCAACAATGTCAACGTCAGCTAATTATTTGCCAATATTGTGGACGAAAAGGGCACTTGGCTAGAACGTGCTATGACATTCCTTAGGCTTACTCCGCCATGAGTCTGCAAGATTCAATAAATGAATATTGGTACCCGGATACTGGTGCTACCAATCATATTGTAGCAAGTGATGATATGATGCACAACAAAGCTCCTCAAGATGGACAAGGGAATGTCATGATTGGTAATGGTTCTCGCCTTTCTATTAAGCAAATTGGTGATCTATTAGTCGATGTTGGTGGAAATTCTTTTCAATTCAAGAATATTCTTCACATTCCCACTATTGCTCATAATCTATTATCGGTCAAAAAATTTACTACTGACAATGACTGTATTTTTGAGTTCTCACCATATGGTTTTGTGATCAAGGATCGGTGAACAAACAAGATTCTTCTTCGGGGACCAAAGAAGCGTAATGGACTTTACCCCATTACGCTTAAGAGGACTGGTGAGATTCAAGAAAGAGCAGCCTTCAGCAGTTGGTTTTCACATCACAATGATGCAGCATTGTATGAGCTATGGCACCGCCGGTTAGGACATGCAAGTAAAAGGATTGTGAATCTAAATTCTAGTTGTTTAATTTCAATAAACTCTTCATCTCGAAGAGATGTTTGTGAATCTTGTCTTATTGGCAAAATGCATAAACAACTGTTTCCTTCTTCTGATTTTCATGCTTCTCGAGTTCTTGAAGTATTACATATGGACATTTGGGGACCAGCTCTCGTGTTCTCTAAGGATGGTTTTAAATACTTCCTTCTGATAGTTGATAATTTTTCTCGCTACTCCTGGTTATTTCCTCTAAGGACAAAATCTGAAGTGGTTGATTGCTTTTGCAATTTTAAAGTTTTGGTGGAAAAACAACTTAACTCAAATATTGCCACTATTCAATCTGACAATGGCGGCGAATTTTGCAATAAGACACTAGAATCATTTTGTGAAGAACATGGAATTCTTCATCGATTTTCATGTCCTTATACGCTTGAACAAAACGGTATAGTTGAAAGGAAAAATAGACATGTTGTGGAAACTGGTTTGAGTATGTTGCATGATGCTAGTCTCGATTACAAGTTTTGGGTTGAATCTTTGAGGACTGCAGTATACATTATTAATCGGCTCCCGACTCTCAAGCTTAAACGAAAGACTCCCTTCCAGTTGTTGTTTGACAAGGTACCAGATTATACTCATCTACGAGTTTTTGGATCCATATGTTATCCACTGCTCTCTTTATCTAACAGCACCAAATTCAAACCAAAGACCACTCGGTGCATTTTTCTTGACTATGCAAGCAGTCATAAAGGGTATATTTGTTATGATGCCACACTTCAAAGAACTCTTATTTCTCGACATGTGGTTTTTGATGAAAGTGTGTATAAAGAACAGTCATCGACATCACTATGCAAGCAGTCATAAAGGGTATATTTGTTATGATGCCACACTTCAAAGAACTCTTATTTCTCGACATGTGGTTTTTGATGAAAGTGTGTATAAAGAACAGTCATCGACATCTTTTGATTCTTCACAATGGACGCCCAATGTTCAACTTGATCAAGGTACGGTTGTTAATCTTGAGCATGGCACCTCTCAAGACATGGGTTCTCCTTTAGTTGAGACAGCATATCAAGATAATATTCTTTCATTAGTCAATCATGCTTCATTACCATCTCAAAGTTCTTGCTTGTCACATGCCATCGATTTTCCAGCTTCTCATAGTGATTGTCATGACATGTCCATTTCACAAGATCATGCTATAAATAGGCCCATACAGCAGCAACCAAGATCCTTATCACCTCTTGTCACACATAGTACCGATTCTCATTCATCCATACAAGAGATTGTTGGACAAGGAATTACACAGGAAGTTGAACATGAAACCATACAAGAGCTTGTTGAAAATTCATCTACCACTCGACCTTCACATCACTCTCACTCGACCAGACATAGCATTTGTTGTCAATCGAGCTTGCCAATTTATGCATTCTCCTACGATGAATCATTGGGTAATGGTTAAACGAATCTTGTGATATTTGAATGGAACCAATCATTATGTGTTACACCTCAAAACATCATCAACATTGCAACTATGTGCCTTTGCAGATGCCAATTGGGTAGGAAGTCCAGAAGATAGAAAATCTACAGGAGGCTTCATTGTATTTTTAGGTAACAATATCATATCTTTGGCATCTAGGAAGCAAAGAACTGTAGCCCGATCCAGCACTGAAGCTGAATATAAATCCTTGGCATGTGCTGCTGCTGAACTTCTTTGGTTAAAATCAGTTCTCAAAGAATTGGGAATAAATTTCTCATCTTCACCTATTCTTTGGTGTGACAATATTGGAGCATTATATCTCGCAGCTAATCCAATTTTTCATGCTCGAACTAAACATGTGGAAGTGGATTTTCACTTTGTTCAAGATAATGTAAAACAAGGAAATATTCAAGTTAGATTCATATGCTCTGCTGAACAATTGGCTGATGGAATGACGAAAGCCCTCAGCACTAGTTCGTTCAACATATTTCGAGACAAGCTTAACGTGGTTGAACCAACGTTTAGCTTGAGGGAGCATGTTAAGGAAAGAAATATTGAGAAGAAGAAATCAACGGCACCAACATAGCAAGAAAAGATTATCGGGTGAAGGCTTGGAAAGATTTTTCAAATTTCAATTTTCTTCTTACCATGTTGATTCCAGACTTGTAGCGCTGGACTGTTACCACACGTCTCCAGCCTTGCTACTGCCATATTGATCAGCCTTGATTGTTGTTACCATAATCATCAGCCTTGTAACGTTGAGTTGTTACCATATGGCTCCAGCCTTGTAACACTATAAATACACTATGAAATACTCTTGCTATGTCAACGCAAGAGACTTAGTCTTTATTAGTCGCCACTCTCTTCCTCTCTTGTCCCTCTTTCAGTACCAAAATATTAGTAATGGAATTTTTCTTTTTCACTTTTTTTGTAACTGGCCGATGCTGCTTGTTGTTTGTGTCGCTTTCGAGTTGCTGAGATGAGGCTCTTCAGACACCACCTCTCTTGTCATGAGATGAAAGACTGAGGCTTGAGTTGCATAGTCTTGTGTTTGCAACACACCTTTTAATTAGGAGTTTTATCCAGTGGCCTCATGAACACACCTCCAAATTAAAATAAATAAGAAAAGGAATGATGACCAATATCAAGCTGAAATATGACGCCAATGCGGCTAAGCATAGTGAACAGAGAAAGATGGAGAACAGGAGAAGAGTTAAAGCAAAGGTCGCCTCATGATTGTATGCCGAATGTAGACTCTACTACCAATATGTATATTTACTTTCATAATCAAACGTTGCATGTGCATGTGCATTAGATAACAAATAGATATGAAATAACAAATAAGTACGAGATCATGTTTGTGATATAACAAAAGATTTATGAGATAATAAGATAATAAATGAACGGATGTATGAGATAATGTTAAACATAAGTATGAGATAATATTTATGAGATAACAGAAAATTTATGAGATAATGCGATGGCTAATAAATATATATGAGATAATGCTAAACATAAGTATGAGATAATATTTATAAGATAATAAAATATTTATATATGATAATGAGATAATAGATGGATGTATGAGATAACGTTAAACATAAATATAAGATAATGTTTATGAAACAATAAAATATTTATGAGATAATGCTATAAGCGGGACAAAAAGATGAAGACATTTTTTACTGTTTAAAGGGGTATATTGGTCATAACAATTGTATATATGAACTGACAAATTTTACGTTTATCAAATCCTCAAATCTTCTTTTTGTGGTTTTTTTATCCCTATAAAAAGTTTCTTTTTGTATCAATCATGAACTTTTTTTGTCATACTTAAAATGACACATTAAAGTACATACACTGAGGCGGTACATAACCAGTTTTGAGTTATATGCAAAGACTTATGCACATTGGAATTGTGCAGAGGTTCCTCTACTTGCACTCATATACCACATAACTCGTTCTCACATGGTAAGTAACGGAAGCACTAGCAGAGTCAAAAAATTTGGCTAAAGAGACCCTAATTCAATTATTTTTAATGTTTTTAGGGGTATATAAACAATTAAATATATCAAAACATTAATATAAAAATAATAAAAAATTGAAAGGCTAGTGTGGGCAGCTGCCCACACCAGCCACCATGTAGCTCTGTCACTTAATGAAGGTTTCTTGATGACAGTTTCAGCTTATAAAAAGGAAATATAAGGAATATTGAAGGGTTAACAATGAGAGACTTTGTCACATAGGTGCTTGGTGCAGACATGATTGTAGTTTCCTTGAAAACCTTGACTGAGGTGAAGACACGTGTGGGCTGTATTTCAAACTTGTGAGCAATTTTTCTCATTTACATATTGATGATCCTTAAAAATTTGAAACTTTATACTTAGTGTCTCTCAGCCAGTCTATGCCCTAGTTTAGGTGTGTATATATATATACATATGCCCATATTTTCTTCTCTTTACTTTTATATGTACTATTTTTATATAAACTTTTTTGGTAGGCCCTTTTTAGTTCAAATTTATGTTGCTTCTGGCTCGGCTCAAGCCAAGTTCATGACACTCGTGCTGAGTTCGAGCTGGCTCAGCTCGGCTCGAACTAGCTCATGAACAGCCCTAGTCAAAGACCAGGGTGAATGTCGATGTGTAATCTCAGTGGCTCTAGGGATGTAGGGAAATGTTTTGTTGGCATTTGATTTTGCGAGGCCCAAAGCTACCAATAATTTACAATTTCATTCCTGACAACTCTAAACAACTATAGTTGTTGGGAATGATGAATTTAGTTTTCAGCTTAAGTGACTATAAATTTAGTTTTCTGCTACTCCAAACATTTTGGGGTGAGGAGAAGGATATCCCAAAGAAGCCAAACCCCTCCCCATTTCTTATATTCCTCAGGTTTAGGGCTGCCACGGGACCTGAGTGGGAAAATGAGTACCTGTCAGCTAGAGTGTCGTGCATCCATTATTTGAAGTTTAGATGAGTAGCACCGATAAGAATTGAATTGACGACAACATTTTCACCAGCTTACCAATCCAGTGTGTGTGTGTGCGTGTATAAGAGAGAGAGAGAGTCACTAATTAATTTACAAAAAAAATTATTATCAATAAACCAAATCATGTACAACTAAAAACTACATTTACAAACTGTTTTTTTTTTTCCTTTTTCTTTTGATCAACTAATCATGCATTAGTTTTCCATGAGTGTGAGTTTTGGCTTCATCCTGTTTGGTTGCTGCTCAACAACCTCAATGTGGATGTCTACCTTCTGTAGAACACTGCGAGTCATGCTTTAATAGCTTAAGGGGGATCAAAGCAAACTAAAGCTGTTTGCTTTAGTCATCTTGTTGAACAGTTTATGGACGCTCATTCAAAGGCACAGAGAAGCAAAACTTTGGGAAGATCCATAACACAGCACCCCAAAAAAGAAAAACAAAGTTGTTGCACTGACCATATATGAAAAATGATCAGCTAGGATGGCTCAAGTGGCTGCACTGACTTGGGCATAGTTCATATATAATTTGTACCAGACACAGTCAATGTTCATGAGATTTTCTACGTTGACCAATGCCAGAATCATGTTCAAAGCTTAAAAATGTACATAATAAACACAAAGAAATAAGGAATTGTCATCACCTTGTTCTCTTCATTGCAGTCAAGCTTTAGAAAGAGAATATCTAAATACTGTCCTAGACAGCCAGTACTGGATTTTAGGGGCCAGCATCATGCATGGACCACACCTGAAAAAACCAACCTTACAGTCAGAGCCAAATATAAATGATGTTGGGCTTCATTAGATAAAACGAGACAGAATACTTTTATGTATATATGTGTTGTCTACATGTCTATGACAAAAAGAAACATTACAAATCGTATATACCAAATTGAAGAGAGCCTTTTCAAAAGAAGCTCGTGCACTGTGAAGTTCCTATGAATACATCTATGCCCTAAATTAGAGCTAACACTAAAGCAGGTTTAAGTTGATCTTAGAGATTTCAAGATTAAAGTTGAATTGCCTCAAGGGGCATAGCATGGTTGGGCTATGGGCATGTCGAAAGTAGGTCTCTAATTTGATTCCCATGGGTGTTATGCTTCTCTGTCTTGAGGTAGTGGGGCACGAAATATAAGTTAAAGGGTGCACCACTACCCTCGCTGACGCCGATACAAATCAGAGCCCCAAATGCAGGGAAAGTTTTTTGGGGTGGGGGTGGTGGCCTTCAAGCCTCATTCTGGACAGTAGGGATGAACCTGTCACTTACCTGGAAGGTTAAAGTTGAACTAATTGTACCTCCTGTAGTTCATGAATTCAGAGGAACTATGAGACAGGGGACTTTATGTTCATCACTGTTTATCAAATTTATAATTGTACCTCTTATCAGAAGCAAGAAGGAGATGAGTAAGGAAACATAAGAGAACCCATTGAACAATATCAATATAATCACACTAAAACCAATTTCATCAAACAATTGGTTTGGTAGGATTGTGCCTAGATCCAGCTGGGTTCTATTGATTGATGTTTCTTTCCTTCTCAACACTTGAACCTTGGCTTGCTTGGGGTGTCTTTGGCTGAGATCAAGCCTGCCGGAGAAATGATGATTTAGACTCTTATCCCATCCCATCATGACAACAGACTGAATTATTGGAGCACTTTGAATGATAAGAATGAAAACATTTACAATATACTGAATGATTGATGAGCTGTCCTATGTTCTGCTATTTTGTAACATCAATCACTACCACTTCTCTAACTCCAAGCAGCTGCATAGGGAAGTGCAAAAACGGATTAAAAGAAAGAAAAGGTAAAGAAAAACTGATTGAATTTCCACAATAAACAAGCAAAGAAAAACAATCCAGATGCAACTTTCTCATGAATTAACATGACAAATACCACTTTCATTCTCCATCATATGGCTGGAATTTTTTTTTTTTTTTGAAACTATGCATTATCAGCAATAGAGCAGAAAATGATGAATAAGTAAGTGAACAAAAATAAGCTTTTTACTTGTTAACTATTAAAAATGAGCTTTTTTAATGCTGATTTGTTGTTGAACGAGGCCATCAAAGTTAGTAAATTTTTGGGATATCTGCATTCACTAATGATTTACAATCCTAGTATGTCCTTAAACCTAGTAAGATCTGCATCTTTTCAAAGTTAGTATGCCCTGAGCTTTTTTTTTAATTCAAATTTCAAGTTCATACATAATCCAAGTTCCAAGAAATTCTTTATATGAATTTGATGCTTACCTTGATGTCCTTATTAGAGAGAACGCCACAAAGCTATTTCCTTCATAGTATAGGTAAAATGCAGCAATTGAGTCACAATCAATACATCCAGCTGGCTTCACATCTAGCTAAGAATCATCTTTGTGTAGTTCATGAAAGAATAGCAAAACAATAATAACTTCAAACACAAAGACAAACTCTTGGCTATATTATCCAAATGTGTGCGATCAACAAAAATTTATCACAGCTCAATGAGAAGCTTCCATGAAGTATGTCTACAAGCCAAACAACTACTTTTGGTTGGTATCTACAAGTATTTGTACATTTATTGTCTTCTTCCAAGCAACTACAAATAGTCATTTCCCCTTCTTGTAAACAGAAAGAATAGGACCATCAATGAATTTTATTGATTTGACAAATGTACCATTGTTCCATACCTATGAAGATATCAATCAATAGCTTATCCTCACTTCCTGATTGACCCATGTTGAAATTAAAGAGAGATGGAAAAAATACTTCATTAATTAACCCTAATCCTCTTTAAATAGAGATTAGGGTGGGACGGTGAAGTTACATAAAAGCCCAACAAAAGAATAAAATAATACAAAACTCCTACTTACTTTAGAAATATCTCCAAATTACTACCTATATTTTGTTTTCTCTTAACACTCCTCCTCAAGCGGGAGCATATATATTTAGTATGTTCAACTTGTTAGAACACTTAGAGAACTCATAGATAGGTAGAGGCAGTGGTGGAGCCAGAGATTTTTGGCTGTGGGGCACTAGTATATAGTGGGTGAAAAAATTTGCATATATACTAAAGATAGATCATGTCCAGGAGCAGTGCAAAATCTTCAACTGCACCCATATATACCAACCTAATGTAAGGGACATTTCAATCAATTTTAAGAAAAAATGGACAACTTAAAGATTCCAAAATGAACTGTATTTCTGCTGATACGTTCTGATGAAGAGCATTTTTTACAACACCGCATTGTATTTTTTGCATATGAACAATAGGACAAACATCAATTATGTTCATCAATGATCAGTCGTCCTTTGATTTCACTGTCATCTGCCAAGTGCCCACAGAGTCACAGACCCCAAAATCAATAATAAATGGGCAAGTTAAACTCCCAAAACAAAAACAATAAGCAGAAAGTTTAAATAAAAACCCCCAAAGCAAAATTATCATACGAAGAAGAAGAAGAAGACTAAGAAAGATAGAGACTGAGGGAAAGAGCCATACTGAGGGTCCATTGGGGCATTGGCCATCGCCCTTTGGCCTTTGTGAAGTTGTTTGTGAGACTGTATTATGAACTCACGATTCAAGAAGAAGAAGCACTCACGTCTCACCACCATAGCACAGCATCAAGAAACAGTCGGGGGCGTAGCTATGGGAGAGACAACGCCGGAGTGTGCCGGTCTTTGAAACTCATAAATGATGGAGCGAGGGAGCGACGACAACGAGGAGAGGAAAAGGGTGCCATTTCGTAACTGCCTGTCTGCATCCCAAAATTTCCATTGGTTTTGGAGTGCTCCAGAAAAATATGGTTTTGTTTTTGAAATAGGAAAGAAAGGGACTCGCCCGTCGGTACGAGGACTTTATTTCACTTTAAGTAGGTTTGAGATTTTACTCTAATTCGGTTACCACCTAGTTAGAGCTCCATCCCCTCTTGCTTAAGTTCTTTTGGAGATGTGCTTGTGATCATAAGTGAAATAAAGTGAGTGAGAATGCATGGATGCATTTATCCTATATGATTGGAAGAATGTAAAACATTCCTACCACAACATACATCTAAGATTTTTCTTGTTATAATTATTGTATATAAGAAAGAAAAGTTTTTGGAAAAGAGATTGAGATTGTTGACCATCAAGCATGATTCCAATATTGGGTCATTACTTGGTTTGTGGTCTTAATGAAGTTGGTAAATAGAAAGATCATGAGAGGAGAATGTCAAAAGAATACAAGAGATAAAACACTTATGAAAAGAAAGAGAGAAAGATAGAGAGAGGTATGCATATATGTATACATACCATCACATATACACATATATGAAAGCTTGAGAGAAAAAGACGTATTAATTTGAAGAGAAAGAGAGGTTTTAGAGAAAAAAAAGATATATATATATATATATATATATATATACGTATATATAAGTATGTATAATAAATTTTGTAAGAGAAGATATTTGTCTTGAAAAGAGGAATAAATATTTGAAAGAGAGGAAATGGAGCACATGTACATACGTATTCATGCACATATGAGAATTTATAAAATGAAAAGTGAAAGCATAGAGAGAGAAAGATGGGGGGGTCATCATGTTGACATAGATGTATATAACATGTATATACATCCATAC
>JAANDH010000268.1:225721-311370 GCA_011799765.1 Nymphaea thermarum | reverse complement strand
ACATATCACAAGGACATTAACTACAACATAGAATCCTAGGAGACTTCACATATCACAAGGACATTAACTACAACATAGAAATCTAGGAGACTCTTCACATGTTACAAGGACATTAAATGTCTTAACACATTTTACAAGGATATGGAATCCTAAGAGACTCATCTTCAATGTGCTCGTGAATGATATATAATTTAACAGTGCCTTCTGTGTCTGAGAATTTTGTATGTGTGTGGGATGGACATGCTAAATGTTTGTGTTACATATTCATATATATGTTTTTGGCACATAGATAGAGAGAGAGAGAGAGAGAGGAAGTTTCACCCCTTTTTCTTTAATGTATGCATAAAATGTAGCAATCAACTATTCATTTCTGGATACTGTAGGAGCTATACTTTTCAGGACAAATCTTGAATGACAGTGATTTTGAAAAGCTTTGAGGATTTTTTCTTAAATACTAAGGGCAATATAAATTAAGTTGCACTTAAGAATGATTTTTTATGAGCAAGAAAAAATCAAGTATGAAAAGTATCTTTTAATATTTTTTAATGCTGATTGGATATGTCAACAGCACTGATAGTTGCAGTAATGCATTTTCCTGTAACTAATGGCATTTCAAAATATCAATTTAGTTGTCACGAGGCCCAATTGGTCGGTTGAGTTGGTTCTCGACTACCCTGTCTTTCAAACCAGTGACTAGTTGGTCAGACTGGTTGTTGGTCCGTATTTATTTTATCCATTGCATGACCAGAACAAAAGGAGATACACAAGTCTAATCTCTGACCTGTAAATATATATGTGCATCTTTGTATAGACATATGTTTTTGTATTTATTTTCATGTAAATATATATTTCTTTATTTGTGGTGTACTAACTTGTACTGGGTTGGACCAAATAGTCTTTTTCTGAGGGTCTTGAACAACCTGTATCTGACTTCTGAATTTGACAACTTTAGACTATCTCAAGTGTTTATACATTCCGATTTGAGAGTGTGTGCTGGTTTGCTTCTTCAGGCACATTTTGCACAATTGCAGTCTCCTGCTGGAGTGGCGCCTGCAATGGCATCAAGTTTGCCTGCATTCCATCCTGGTGCACCTAGGCTCGCTCCTCCACAGTTGTTTTATGGCCAAGGAGCTCATGGCATGATTCCTCCTGGGCCAGCTGGATATGGCTTTCAACAACAATTGTTGCCAGGTATCCGTCCTGGTGTTGGTCAAATGACGAACTTTATAATGCCATACAATCTTCAGCGGCAAGGACAGCCTGGACAACGAATGGGTACGAGACGAGGTGGAGCACAACAGTTGCAGCAGCAGCAAGTATTTTCTCTTCTTCTTCTATTTGAGATGCCTGCAACTGCGGAACTGTTTGAAGTGAAAGATTTGATTTATTCTCTCTCCATTTATTAGCTGTTTATTTTTTCTTAATTTTGATGTGGGGTATAGTTGATTCAGCGGAATGCAAATCAAAGCTTTAGATATCTGCAAAATGCACGTAATGGAGTGGAACCCCAGATGATTCCGCAGGGATTCATGGGCCCTATGATACCAATGCCACTTGATGCTTCTGGGATGCCACTGTCTCCAATGGAGGCTCCAAGGCCACAGGCGGTCCCAATTACAACACTTGCCTCTGCTTTGGCTTCTGCAAACCCTGAACATCGAAGAATGGTATGCCAACATTCATTTCTCATGTTTCTCATCTTCTGGGTGATTTTGGTACGGGAAACATTTTCTCCTTTTTGTTGTATGACTATGTGCTTCCCATCTTCCTTTCTGTTGCATAGCTAGTCCTATAAGTAGGTTGTCATGACTCATAAATGCCATTTTGTAAGTTTATAGCAGCGGATGTTTGTCATTTGAAAGATCATGCATGTTAACTTGAAAATTCAATAACTTGTTGCATGAACGGACATGCATTTTAACATCAGTTTGATCGGGCTGTTGCTATTGCTTCAGCATTCATAGTTTCCTATGGAGTATTTGGTTATTATGCGTAGGTGACTGTTTACGTGCTAGTACAATGTGATGTTTTATGCTCCATCACCCTTTCTTGTATATGTTAACCTTTCACTTTCATTGCATGAAGTGGTGAGCCACATATGTGATTGTCCTGTCCTTTACTTGAACTAATATTGTGTTCATTGCGTGGAGTTCAGATGTTGGGGGAGCAACTGTTCCCACTTGTTGAACGCATCGAACATGACCATGCTGGAAAAGTGACTGGCATGCTGTTAGAAATGGATCAGACAGAAGTTCTTCACCTGATTGAATCACCAGATGCTTTGAAGGCGAAGGTTGCTGAAGCAATAGAAGTTCTGCGATTAGCACAAGCTGCTGCTGCTGCGGCAGATTCAGCAGATCATCTTGGGTCATTGGCTCTCACTGATTGATCAGAAGCGGGTGGACTCTATTTTTGGCGAAAAATTAAGTAGTTGCCCAATTTTTTGGCAAGGGCTTGAGTTATATAATTTTTCAGGGGTGGTATTATTTGTTTCATTGATTTTGATCGTCTTTGGCTTTAGAAGTTCCAAGACCTTTGTCTTCGCTAATGGTCATTTATGTGTTTTGTGTATGCATGTTGACTGTGTGGGCTCATGTGTGCGTGTGTGTCTTGCGTGTCAAGTTTTTGGAAGACATGAAAATATTGGATTTAATTTTCACAGACAAATTTCCTTTATTTTGTTTTTTTCCTATGAGCGTGCGGTGGTTTACTCCATTAATTTGTTACTTGTTGTTTTTAGATTGTACTTTGTTGTTCAACCTGTTTGAGTTTTTTACCATGGCATGGTTTCTGCGAGTGCTGGAAATTTTAGTCGGAAATCACTAGGCGTGCCTACAAGTTTGCCTATTAATACGAATCCTCTTGAGTGGACCATTTCCATGGTACACCCAAAAATAGAGGCTGTTTAAAACTGTCGGGTTTAAACGTTGCAGCCTCTTGAGTGGACCAGCTTCATCTTTAGTTTGATTGGAAAAAAAGTTGCATAGAACTTTTGAAACAAACGTTTTAAAAGTAAATTATATTGAGATTAAGAGGAACTTTTTTAAAAAGACGTTTGTTAAAATTAATTTCATATGAAAATTGCAAGGGGTTCCGAAGCTTGAACTAGAGGAATCAGTTGTCCTGAATTGAGAAAAGGTTTTTGATTTATAATCCTGTTGCAGGAAATAGTTTTTATGGCTTTTCCTTTGGACTACTTTTGGAGAAAGTGTGTATGGGAGTTCTGTCTTATTGCATACGAGTTCTCTCTGATTGACAAGAACGTTCTGTTAACGAAATGTTAGTCCGTTCGATTGTGCTGTTCCGTGCTCCTTCAGGGGCATTTAGCATCTGTAGTTTTTAAAGATTTTGGCTAAAGCTGATAATAGGTCTCTGCCAGAGCTGATGTTCCTGTAGCTGCCATGCCTGGGTGTGATATTCTCTAAGTATTCTCCATATTAACTCTGTTTGGAAGATGGGTATGTGTGCACGCGCGCCACTCACTTAGTATGCCTTCGTGAACGTTGGGTGGCTGCCGAGGTCGTTATATTCGTAATTTTCTTTCTTCCTAGGAGCCTGAACGTTGGTGTTGATGGGAATCCTTGTGAAGAAGCAAATGCTCCCTGAACAACTGAAGCCTCTTCGTGATGACCCCATCCGTTTCCAAAATCCTGTTGAACTTCCTTCTGTTTTGCCTAAACTTTTCGGAAGGACCGAGATGGTGTTGGTGTGGTCGGTCAGGCCAAGGTGGTCGTCATACGAATGGTAGCGGTACAATTTCAATGGCTGTTTGTGAGATTACAACTGCACAGAGTGCACCTGCGGACTAGACTTACTAAAGTATTTGTTAATTACCAAACTTCTTTACCTGCGGACTAGACTTACTAAAGTATTTGTTAGTTACCAAACTTCTTTCTTTTCGAACATGAATTACCAAAGCTTCTAAATTTAACTATCACTGAAAAAGTTCATCAACTTGAGGGGTTTGACACACCGGAAGTACCACCTGGTAAATGGCTGGTTGCTGGTTCGAGTGACATAAGCGTCACACCCTTGTGCAGCTCAATCCATTGTAAAAATTGAAGCAGCCTGCAATGTTTCATCATTTGAGGAAATGCACTTTGAAACATCAGTTCTCAAGAGTAGGGTGGTGACCTAACATTTGAGGATCGGCCATCTCTCTCTCGATCTGTATAGTCTCTCTTTCTAATAGTTAGGGTTAGATTCAAGGCGTTCAAGCTGAAGAAGATCAAAAATTCAATGTCCAAGGTTCCTCGCTCTTGGTACAGCTATAATTAGGCAATTTAAGGGCTTATCTTATGAATAAGTTGTCTCTTGAGAGCACATCAAGTCGAAGCTTTTTCCGGTCTCAAAGGGGTTGTTTGTATAGTGGAGCTCATTACAGCGTCAGAGATGCAACCGTAGTTTGGTTCTCATGAGCATCTGCTCTTGTCCAAACTGAAAGTGCAGTTCATCTCATGAGATCGTGAGATTACTTGGACTGAACAAAAACGTTTTTCTGATTTTCTTTCAAATACGACCTTTATCTCTTTTTATTTAATGCAGAATGGTAGCTGAAAAAAGATCAAAACTGTTCTCTACAATTTATAGCTGTCGGTTTGAATCGGCGAGTTGAGGATGAATTAGCGGCAAATTATTACAACTTCATTGGCTGCTTAGACGGTATCAACTGTCACATTTCCCATTTTTATTGTTCTTGAGTTTTCTCTTTTTTTTTTTTGGTTGCCTTTCACTGTATATAATAGTGTTTTTTTTTTTTATCGATTTACATGCAATTCACTCTCCTGTTCGATTCAGACATCGGTTTTAGTAACATTGGTCTGTATGAGTTGTGAACTCATTTAGCATGAAAGAGTGGTGAATCTGAAGGAAACTCCAGGAAACATGTCTCACAAAAGAACCATTTCAGGGAAAAGGGGAAAAATCACGCAGTTCTTAAAATGGTATATAGCAGAGGCTAGCCAATGGCCAAGGTTGTCCGTCTACTTCTCCCGCCATGGCCGGAAAAGGGCGAGTAGAATACGCAGTGGTAGATTGGTTTGCGCCTTTTCCTTGAACGCGAATGACAGCGCTCGTCCTTATCTTTTGGTTGGCCTTTTCCCGAACAGGTAGATGCATTCACGGAGTCCCCTTTTGGTGGAAACCCTGCGGCTGTGGTGCTCTGGTTGGGTGGCGCCGACGCGGACGCATGGATGCAATCGGTGGCTAAGGAGTTCAATTTATCGGAGACCGCCTTCGTGTCGCCTGAAGATGCGCCATCGTCGTCGGGAGAGCCTGGCCGGAGGTTCCGCCTCAGATGGTTCACGCCGGTGGCCGAGGTCAGTTTCTACTCACTGACTGCCTCCGAGCTCCATTGCTAATCTTGTAGCTTGAGAGTGGTTCCTTGTTCTTGCGACTAACCTTAATTGTGATAATAGGATCTGGGTTGGACCCAGCGGCTAGAATTGTTCTTCAAGTGCTCTTTGTCCGCCATGACTGCCTCCGTTCGGTGGGCTTGAGCATAGCTAGAATGATCCCATGGATTAATTGTTTGAAGTTTTGCAATGGAAAATGCTGCAGGTTGATTTGTGTGGCCATGCAACTCTAGCATCTGCCCATTTTCTTTTCTCGTCTGGGTTGGTCAGTGGAGACAAAATTGAGTTCCTTACGAGGTCTGGACTTCTAACCGCAAACAAGGTTGGACTTGGAAGGACGAATAACTTGATGGAAGGGAAGTTTGCAGTGCAGCTGGACTTTCCTATGGCTGCTCTTGAAGATTGCGATCCCTCTGATTTCTCCTCCATTACAGCAGCACTTAATGGAGCTACAGTTACTAACATAAAGAAGGCTTCCACTGACGATTTACTGGTAATTCACACTCAAACTCTAATTCTGCTCTTTTTGTGTGCATGTGTATGTGTGTGGCGCGTTGGCGCGCATCTTGTCACTTAGAATGGTTGGAATCTACTTTGGTTAAATCACATTCTCAGCATGATCCGCTTTTCTCCCAAGGGAAATGCAAATTTCTTTTATATTCCAACTGCCTGTGTCAATTTGTACGTCTATATAAGGTTTTCCACTTTTTATTTGCCTCGTCTATTAGCAATCTGTGATTGTTATGATGGTAAAATTCATCTATTTGTAGATTGAGGTTGCTTCAGCAAATATGTTGCAAGATCTGCAGCCACAGCTTAATGTGCTGAAGAAGTTCCCTGGAAGAGGAATCATTGTAACAGCAGCTGCTTCCCCCGGCTCCGGTGTTGATTTCATCAGTCGTTTCTTCTGCCCCAGATTGGGTATTGATGAGGTAAACTGATAGGTGTTGAAGTGCCACTAAAGCAAGTGTCTGAGCTTAAACCTGGTGTTGCATCCTCTCATAACATACTTCACTGCTATACCGTACTGCTATCTCATATCACCAACTTCATCACAAGATCCTGCCGGGCTCGTAGTTTCCACTACGCGGAAGTTTGAAGATAAAAATGATATGCCGGTTGCAAACGGGATAAAATTTAGAGCCTCAAGTCTTGAGTGTTTATTGCTCGTCTCTTGCTTCCTGCCTTCTGTTATTCAATGGTTTCCTTTCAAAATGGTCCAACATTCATTTTCTATGGGATAAGTAAACACAAGTGCGTTTCATGCATTTCAGGATCCTGTTACTGGGAGCGCACACTGCGCTCTGGCGCCCTATTGGAGCAAGAAGCTGGATAAGCACGATTTTACAGCTTATCAGGCATCCCCAAGAGGTGGGAAGCTAGTCCTTCAATTGAAGGAAGACCTTGGTCGTGTACTGATTCAAGGTGAAGCCATTTCCATCATGGCAGGATCCATTCTAGTTTGATCATTTACTTTCAAGGCTATATTGGAAAAAGTCAAGACTAGGAATCTAGAAGACGTTTCGTTGAGCTCAATTGTTCCCTTTTCGGGTCAGTGCTCCTTGTAAGGGCGCAGTGAGCATCAGGTTGCAGCACGGTTACTGCCAATGCAGGTGAGGATGACATGAAAGGAAATAGATGGAACTATTGAATGATATAAGGCAGAGGCATGGCTACAATTTCGTGTTCTGATTTCCTCCATAACACACGATTACTGTTTGCAAAGACTTGAAGCATTAGTCATTTTAATGAATTACCGTTTCCTTCACCAACATAAGCCATTTTGCCGTCTCCTCTTTATGTTTTTGCCATAACGGTCTTGCTCCCTCGTAGTACAACACTGACAAGCACCATCGTCTCACTTGATATCTGATCTAAGACAGAAGCAACTGACAGTTAATTAAAGTTTCTGCCAAAGTGGACTCAACGTATCATGCATTTAGTGCTTATGCTCATAAAAAATGCATTTGGCGAAGCAGAAGAGGCACTAGAAGTATGAAAACCTAGCGGCCATTCCAAAGATCTTTGAACGAGCAACAGGATACAACATGCAGAGAGAACCGAAAATTGCACGAATGTACTTGAAGCAACCTAATTGTATAAATTATGGTCCACAAATAGCAAATCAAGATTCAAAAACTCTAAAATTAGACTTGCAAAGATGGGATGTCTCATATTGTATGAACCCTTTGGTTGGTCCTATCAGAAGCCCTCAAGCCAGCATTTTGCAGACTGCCATGTCCTTGTTTCACGTAACCAGAGACGCTCTGTGCTGTCTCTACCACATGAAGAAGATTTATGTTTTTCATAAGAAACTCTACATCGATCAAATTCAAAAGTTAACATGTTTGGACCTGAAATGAAATTTGATTTGTATACTAGTCTCCATTCGGTTGCACACTTCAATGGTTGGTGTAGTCAGTAGAATTTTGCATCCCTTTCCATTAGTTGGCCGAGGAACTCCAAGTTGATTTAAATCCAACCAACACCTCATATCCTCTAATATTAGCAAACATTGTTCTTGTTCCAACCTATAAAAAATTGCTCGAGCAAGTTCGTCACTACCAGCATCTTCAGATAATGATATCTTCAGTTCTTTAGCTATACTCGACCGAATCTTACGAAAATCAGGTTCGTCGGTTACCTTAATCACGAGGACGTGATGAAAACCATGGACCCTGCTTCGAAATTGTTGCACAAGATCGGCACTTTCGATCGCTTTGATCCCGTAGATCCCGATGATTGTTTTGTGATCATCTTTAAGACAACCAAGAACCGTTTCGATTATATCAGGGGCTTCTTCTTGTTCATCCGCGTCTGCACCTGGGACGTCTATTACGGTATCATCCGGAACAGAAAATGCCGCTTCGTCAAACTGAGTTCTGGCGTTGAGTTCACGGACCTCCTTGAGTTTCTTCTCAGCTAGTTTTCCTAGTTCATGGCGTTGATAATAATTGAAAATCCACCTTCTTAAGGATCTCTTCCTTTCTTCATAGTTGGTATGAATGAAGTCCGCTTCTTTCTCAGCAGTATCTGCTGCATCTAGCCAATCTTTTACCACTGTCCTGCAGGGTTTTCCTCTTCTTCCTTGTTCCTCGATCTTCGACCTGTTTTCTTTCAGTATATCCGTCTCTCTCTTGAGATCTTCAAAATGGCTATGGTGGTCTTTGATGTGGTGGAAAAATGGTGCAAGGCCATGGTACAAAAATAAGAAAGCCTGTAAGAATCCACTGAACTGCTGCCAAAGCCATGATTGCATTGGTGAGGTACCTGCAATTTGCAGGTAATGGCTGCAAGACTTACAAAGTGAAGATGGTGAAAGGCGGCACAGAGGACGAACAAGGTTAGGATCTTTTGACAAAATTATGCGAGTCTCTTCTTCAATCCTTCTTAATAACAAGAATAGATGTCTTCTACATCCTAGAGAATTTGGCCTGGAATTATTGGAACAACCACCATCATTGCTACGTGGGCATTTGCTTATTGAAGAGGAAATGTGAGCTCACGTTTCCCCCACTTCCTGCCTCCATTGCCACTCTTGCAACCATTCTCAAGCTTTAAATAAAATTTTGAATTCTGAAACTTATTTTTTTAGATCTTGCGAAGCTTATTGTTTCGGATAGAAAATTATTGCATTAAAGGGGTGGCCGACAAAGAATGAAAGATGTGGAGCAGCATCCATATAACAGGGGTTCAACTGCATCCACTCCCAATAGCGAAGGTGGTTATGTGCTAAGAAAAATTGTACACAGGTGTGTGTAATGACCAAAATACCCTCACTAAAATATAAAAGAGAAACCTTTTTAAAAGAGTAAAGAAGGATTAAAAATGTAAAAAATTCTAAAATGTCCATTCCTTTAAAAAAAATTCAAAAATATGCCCACAGCCCACTCCTCTTTTGTGCATCCTTGTTGCTTGCACAGAAGTGTGCACACAACTCATTCTCTTTCCAATAGACAGGTGACCTGAAGGCTTATTTAACGCATAGGTCCCAGCTTATTATCCATCTCCCAGTTATATTTCGGGTCGTTTGACATCATTTTTTAGGATTTTCAATAAAAAAATGTTCCATGCGTAGCCAAATCCAATCATGGAGGTTAGAAACCATCGATCCGATCTAGAACAGCTTTTCTTTTGGCAGAAGAAATAATTTTCCCTCTTTTATGGATAATATTGAACCTAAAAGGAAAAAGTCTAGATTTACATTCTATTAGAAAGTTAAGAAGGAGTTGTCTGAATAGTTGTGCTAAAGGGTTATATATATAAAAATTGATTGGTGACTCTACCTTTTTAGAGTCACCCAGCCATCTAATTAGGACCCTCCGATCAAACATGATTGATGGTTAAGAGAAAAACAAGGAGAAAAATGTGATGAAAATTTTAATCATCTAGTATTATTATTCACATTTTACTTATTGTTTTTCTCTCAACCACCCATATGGTACAGTTTCATACATGCTTAGATCGCTGGGTGACTCAGAAAGTCAACATTCACTTAGACCATTCCCCTTTATTAACACATTTAATAAAAAGAGAGGAAAGACAAATATATGTTCTATGCTACCGTGTATCTAATATTGTCAGATGACTAAAAAATTCAAAGTATGTTGCTAAAAGTATTTTGAGTCATTGCTAAAAACAATACAGATAGTTGTTTTATCATAAACCACTGTTAATGTTGTTTCTCATTGATAGATTTTTAATTTTTAGCCATCCAGCACATGACAGTATGAACTTGAAGAGAGAGAGAGAGAGAGAGAGAGAGAGAGAGAGAGAGAGAAAAAGAGACTTTTATGTGCATAAGGATTGGCAACCAACAAGACTGTTGCATGTAGCATCACCCACCACATCTCACACTAGTGATAAATATCAGGAGTTGTTTATCCCAAGCTCAACTCGTGTAAATGAGTTGAGCTTGAGTGTAAATATATTCTCAAAATATTAAACGAATCGAGTTTGAGTTGTAAGAACTCGACTCGTTTAAACTCGGCTTAGCTCAACTACTTAAAACTGGTTTGTCATAGTTGAATTAGTTAAACTTGTCAACAAGTTAACGAGTCAAAACAAGTAAGACAGGTCAACATAAATGAGTCAAATGAGTGGAGCTCAATCCCGACACTGTATAGTTGACTCAAGCTCGAGCCTGTTCTATGGAGCTTGACTCGGGTTTGAGCTCGACTTTTTTGAGCCAAGTTGAGCTTGAGCTGGCCCCTATGACTACATTAACTCAAATCCTCATTCTCATGCCCATTGACCAATTGCAAGTTGGTTCAATCAAATCTTCGAATTCGAAGCTATCCATTCCTTATTACTTAGGCCAAAATAATGCCAAACTCCACAAAAATGAACAGTGTGTAGGGCCTGACCGGTCATAATAGCGACAACAGTGAGACACTAGAAGACCATGAGAGCTCAATCTCCTGTGTCACATAAAATGCTTGACCTTGCTGTTGTGGTACCTCCATTGCATGCTAATTTTGCGAAATGAAAACTTGCATGAGAAGAGAAAGTGTCTGATTCCGCAGTGTTCCAGTTCAGATTGGTTATTACAGGCCTTTTTCGATAGTTTTTCTTAGAAAGAGAGGAAAGATGAACAGATTAGAGTAGGATTAGTTATTGAGCGCTACAGTTTGTTTTGTGCCCAAACTCCTTTGCTCATACATGTGATATTTTCTACTTTTATCAATGTTATCGATCGGTGTTTCGTCCTTTTTGCATGGGATAGGGACGAGTCCTCGCTTTTGAGCGGAGTCTCCCGTGCATTCTTTATAAAAAAAGCTTTGGATGGCCAGCGAGATTGCATCGGAATGCTCACAGTGGTTGCTTAACCAGAATAGATAGATCCAGTATGTCCCGACAATTACCTGTGAAATTTAGTTTTATTAGACCGCTGATTTTAATCCCTTGCAAGAATTCGAGCTTTATATTTTTTAGTGGAATTTTTATGCTTATGAATTTGAACACTTTGCATTTTCTCATATAGTGAGATCCGGAAAACTGGGTCGCAAGACCAAACGGACAGCCATAGCAGCCGTGGACGGTGGATAGAGATAGAAGGCAAAATTATTAATGATATATAGGGGAAATTATTTCACAATTGTATATATAAAATGGTAAAATATCCTTCATACAGTTTATTGGTGGTCAAATGTCCACCAAAAACATGTTTTTAGAAAATACGCTTTTGAAACATAATGTCTTAAATCAATTTTTTTGTCCAAAAGGTTATGTACATTCTGTTGGCGGCGACTACCTGATATCATCCGGTAGGCCGAGATCCAAAGGTATGCTCCCACTTCATGGCGAGTCTAAAATTGGTTAACATTCCAACTTAGGTAAAGTTATTACGGAACGAAAAATATCACTAAGAGAGCAAAATGGGAAGGCTGATAACATGGTATATATAAAATCTAAAATTCACATCTTCAACAAATTTACATCCAAAATTACCAAAAGTAGAACAATGGAATCAATAAAGGACACAAAAATTGCTGGAACCATAAACTGTTTGTTTGTTTGTATAACTCACAACAATGCCCTAGCTTGTACACCCACCAACTGAAAAAAGAAGCATCGAAGGGCACTGTGCTCAATGTTTCATCAAAATGAAACGACTGGAAAATTGGCAGTACCATGTGGACAAATTGTTTCCATAGATGAATGATGAAATAAGACCGAGTCCACGATCATAAGGTCCGTTGCAACTCTTTTTTTGGCATGGGCAATCACAGAAAAGCCGTCAGATGCTTAAGTTCTTTCTTCATCTCACATTTTGCTTCATCTTTATCATTCGCTTGAGTGAAGAAAGCCAGAAATTGCACTCATCCCAATCACTCGTCGTCAGAAGGACCTATAAGAAAAACAAAATGAAGCTGTCACTGGATATTGGCATTCGAGCAACAATTATGCAGTGTAACTGACCAGACCAACCAAAACTTGCGAGAAACAAGGACTAGTTTGAAGAGAGTCTGGCAGAAGATTCAAGCAAATACTATATAGTGAAAAAAGGCTACAGTACATACATTGCCGATTGCTCATACAGCAACAACAACCGATGAATGTCAGCAAAGAACAAGGTTGAAGCTGGGTGTGGTCACAGGGAATAGTGGGACCTCCAGGGTTTTACCATCCAATGAGAGGGTAGTAGTGTCCTCTCCCTTAAAGAAGCTGAAACAAAGGCTTCTCTGAATCACTAGATAAGACCTTGGCAGGATAATTAATTAGGCAGTAATATGATAGAACTTAAGAGACCCAAGTATCGGGTGATCAACTATTAGTTATTTTACCACGGTCTTGAGTCCTATGACATAACAAAATACAGTGACCAGAATCATCTCTAAAATTTGGTACTTCTTCTAACAGAAAAACCTTTGGAACAAGATTCTGAGAGGAATGAATCAAAATCAAGGCAATCCAAGTCTCGTGTTCATAACCAAAAGAAGATCAGCTCTCATGTGAAAAAGCCTCAGGGCTTCAGGCCCACTTCTTTGACTGAATGAAATCCGTAGCCGGATTTGGCATTAACCGGTATCAGAAAAATTGGAATATGAATCAAATCGGCCAGGTTGCCAATTTGGTGAATTGGTCCCTTCCACAATCAGCTGATTGTGAATCAGACAGTCATTATTATTATTGTTATTAGTTATTACTTATTACTACTATTATTATAAAAAATAAAAAGACAAAAATACTTAAAAAATAATAATAAATGACACACACCCCTGTATCAGCCACTGAAGCTAATCGGTTAGCCACCAATTTGTTTCAAACAGCTATATCTAGGACAATTTTCATAACATCGGCATGAATATTGAAAAAATAATAACCAAAAGATGGGAATACTAGCAAAATTTTCTTTAACATGAATAATCACAAGATTCACAACGCAATCCTTTCGAAACAAAACAGGAACCTTACTGAAGAACACGTAAGTACCTCACGTTGGGTCACAATTTTATTAGGCCTCCCAGACTAACCTTAGGGCAATTGGTATATGCCATGCATCTGGACATTCTTATGGACAAATACCATGTAATGTGCTAACAATTGTTGGTCAATCGCCATTCCAGAACATCATGGTGCACAGTTAGAGAATGGTTCTGGAAGATGACATAAGCTACAGCATACTATATACCTTTGTGGACCTCAATGAATGAAATGAAGCAGAATCTGGCAATTAATCATTGTAAGCTAGACCAGGTTATACAGCAATACATACCTGAATATGGAGAGCACCAGAGATATCCCCTTTGTCCAAAGCTTGACACAGCTGAACAAGCTTGGAGGCAGCATTAGGTGAGATATCTGCAGAATTCAGTTTAGCAAATAAAGCCCCAATTCTCTTAGAGTTATCATCAATCTCACGTTTTCTTGCTGCAACTGCATTTGGAGCCCCCAGTGCTTTGGATGTATCTTCATACAATTTAGTCAGTGTTCCAATGACTGGTCTCAGTTCAGCTGAAACAAGAAGACAAAAAAGGTTATGGTATAATACGGAGTATCTCATGCATTAAATGCAAGAAAGCACAAATATAATTTGTCAGCTTATGATCATCACTCAGACACAATATGGCTTGATGCAATGCTTAGAATATATAAGTATGAGGTCTATTTGCTCTATAAGCCATCTTATCAACTTGATTAATGGTTCACAAGGTTACTCTAAATCACATGGATACAGGGATAAGGCCACAGTACTTGTGTTGGTATGCCAACACCACGATGCAGGGCTCACATCCTGGCATGTTTTGGATCAGGTTTGGGTCAGACTCAATGCAAAATGCTTAACCTTTTTAAAAACTCAATACCCATTGAACTTTGCATGCTTCCACAGCCCTTCACCAACCTCAACTAGTAATGGCCAGCAATGTAACGATGGACATCGGCTGGCAGCAAGGCAAGTCATGATTTTTTTATTTTTCTGAAGTTCTTTTTTGTCAAAGCTGAAGGGCATCAATAACTGAAAACCTTCCCAGGGGAGGGACACAGAGAGAGAGAGAGAGAGAAAACAAACCAAAAATTCTCCCATGCAAGGGTTTTGTGTGAGAGAAAACGAGAGAGAGAGGAGCCAATGAAATCCTCCACCCTTCCAGAGAGGACGGAGGGCTTTCAGAGAGAGAGTAAAATGGAGAGAGAACCAGGTGATTGGGAAAGGTGCTTCCATCAGGACAAAGAGAGGCAGACGGGCCCGGCAACATCCCCTTTTAAAACTTTGTCATTTTTATTATTTTAACTTTTCTTAAAATCTCTATTCAAGTCCTACAGAATTTATTCATATTAAGAACACAAGCTTAAGCATTTAAAACTTGCAAATTAATGCAACAAAAGTTACAAAACTATAAATTTCTCAAATACAATGTCTATACACACACACATACTCTCCAATAGCCCCATATGCACATTTTGTAAAATTGCTGGGCACTGTGTCCGCATACACATTGTCATACCCAGACCCGAACACATACCAGTATCCATGTGACTTAGGTGTTACATGTAAAATTAATTTTCAAAGCCAAATAATAGCACTATCCACCTTTTCCAAAGCATATGCAACACCCTTTGGATCATCAACTAAGTTGATTGGATGTACCATGAACAATGGACATAGTTTTCATATTAACCTAGTTTATATATTTCATTATATATATATATATATATATATATATATATATATATATATATATATATATATATTATGGTTTTATGAGACTGGCTTTTCGACCCTTTCTCTCTCCACCCTTCTTTTTCCTCATTTTTCATTTTCACAAGGACCCTTCCACACAAGGATTGGTCGATCCTGGGAAGGGAAAGAGCCCTACAAAACAAGCCCCAGAATGGGACTGGTTTTACTTGTTTCACACACACACACACACACACACATATATAGAGGTGTGTATGCGTGTAATTTTGTTGAAGAAATACATATCAAATCAAATCTCAAGTACAGTGTCACACAAATATCTAATTCATC
Organism: Nymphaea thermarum; assembly: GCA_011799765.1. NCBI lineage: Eukaryota > Viridiplantae > Streptophyta > Magnoliopsida > Nymphaeales > Nymphaeaceae > Nymphaea > Nymphaea thermarum. The sequence goes on along the minus strand of JAANDH010000268.1, from coordinate 296,046 downwards.
AGACCAAATGACAATAACATGCAATGCAAGCAACAAAAATCCCAAAAGACAACAGGGGGTGCATGTGGATGCAAGAAAAAAAAAAAGACGATCATAAAATAAAACAGATTAAACTTAACAGCCACAATGTTTACTCTTGTGTCTGAAATGTCCTGGTGTACAAGAAGTCACATCATGATGACGAAGGGCATGGGATCCAAGTGTCCATGAAATGTAATGATTTAAACAGTTGAGCTAGCATACAAAAACTTACCAGATACTTTTGAAGTATCAACTGTCTCCACTGTAGGTGGTGCACCTTGTCCTGATGGTGGTGGAATACCAGATGATTGTGGCTCTGCTACTTGGGCTGGTGTTGATGGCTGGGCAGGTTGCTGAACAAATCCTGGGTTTGTTACTGGCATAAAGCCCGTAGGAACTGATGTAATTTGACTCGGCATTTTATTTGGCAAGAAAGGAGTTGGTTGAGATGAGTTTGCCCCATGAGAAATGGAAGTCGGCATTGCAGGTTGGAATAAGGGAGTAGTAGCATTGCCCTGAAGGAGTAAGGTGTCAGCAAAAGGATTACCAGCAAGACAGTGCAGCAAAAATATTCTTGTTAGCAAAAAGAAAAGAAAGAACAATTACTGAATGAAGATTTGGACATCAACAAAATAGAAATACCCACAGGATAAAGATGGGCAGCCAACGAAGATTGTTGATACTGCTCTACATTTTTCAGCGCAGGTGGGGGAGTAGGAGAAAATTGTCTCATCGGGGGTGCTGCTGGCATAGCTGGGGTAAACTGCTACATCAAAACAATGAAAACATGGAGAGAAATTAATAAAGCCAGAGTGAGCAAGCGAAGGAAAAAAGAAGAGGGGGGGAGAGAGAGAGATTCTAAAGTTTGTGAAACCAAACAAACTTCTTTCTATAGAACAAAAATGTAACAAACAACACCAGCAAGCATAACCATAAACCAAAAGATGCATTTCAAATATAGAATCAAGTCAATGTGGTAAAAGAAGATGTCAAATGACAAGCACATATGTAAGGTTTAGGGTTGTCAACACTTCCAGTGTGGGTGTTGGACATCCAACCCAAGCTCACCAAGCTGGGTTTTGTAAAAAGTTAAAACACGTTTAACTGAATCAGACTCAATTTCACTTAATCAAGTTTGAAGATGGAATCAGGTTTCAGTAGATATTTGATCAGATCCACATCATCCACTCTAAAAAGACTAGACCACTATGAATTAAACATGCAAGCGGTAAGTAAAGACATCTACCAACAACCACAATGACCACTTTGAATTCTCAATGCTATAAACACTCGTAAAAACTTCACAAAATATGTCCAATTCTGATTCTAAAACAGATAATCAGTCGAAGATCAGTTAGTGCCTTTTTCCAGTCAGGTAAAGGTTAGGATTCATTTTCATGCCTTCTATATATGAAAACTTGATTGTAAGGGCATAATTAGTTCTATTTGGTAATGCCCATAGATGACACATCAGATGCCTAGTGAGACTAGAAGGATGCATCTAAAGGACTATGCATGATAATGCAATTCAACGGAGTAAAAGAAAGGAAAGAAAGGAAAAAGCAGACAAAATCAAGATCACTGTCAGAAGAAGAAAAAGGACAAATGAAGCCTAAGAATACATTATAGAGACATACCTGTGGAACTTGCTGAACCGGTTGTGGGACAAACATCTGGGAAGGTGTTGCAGCTGTTTGGTATGGCTGGTTCACATAATCTTGGAACTGCTGCCTAGGATCAACTGGCTGATAATTTGCTCCATATGAGGCGGCAAAAGGCTGCTGATAACCTTCTCCATAAGGACTGCCAGGTAAACCACGTGCTTGTTGTTGTGTGTGCTCCTACATGAGAAGAAATAAGGCCAACAAGGTCAGAAAATTAAAGATGTTGGGCAGGAGGCTTAAAGACATTCCCCATACTAAAAAACCCCTGCATATAACTCGAACAAGCTTTTGAAATACCAGCAGCAGAAACGCTACCTGATAGTACTGCTGAGAACTATCAATCCTGTTGAAGTCTGATTGCTCAGATCCATATGCCGATGCTTGTTGGGGATGCATGCTATCCAAATGTGAAGCCTTTAATCCCTCTTTTTCTAAAACATCAACAAGCATAATAGAAGATAGAATTTTCATTGAGTATGAAACATGGATCTTGTTAAAGACTATTACAAGATAACTAAACATTAAAAATTTAAATTTTAAAACCATAAGATTTTTTGTCCTCAAGAGATGCATGGAAGAGAGACAAGATTTAGAACCATAAGATTCATGTGCAATTAATCAGACTGTTATCTAGACAATTTCCTGCAATTAACTAAGCTAGCTCACCAGAAAATCACAATATAATCAAACAAAAAGCATTATAAGAAGACATGACCATGATGAGCAGTAACTGCAGCTGACTAGACCAACCAGGAAAGAGAACAAGATTTTATTGCATAAAAGGAATTTGATAAGACAAAATTTCCAGCTTTTATGGAAAATATCTGATGAAGAAAATGCTCATCACACAGACACAATATTAACATAGTATGCACACACATGTTTACTTATATTTACATATGAGCTATCAAAGTTGAGTTCCCATAATTAAGGAAGTCAAACCTAACACTCTCCTCATGAAAGAGATACAAAGAGTTTCCAAGGTGTAGCGAACACTGTGCCGTTAAAGTTTGACTGTCCGGCAACATCCGGTGCATGGCAGCACTGAACTCTCCTATATATATATATATATATATATATATATATATATATATATATATATATATATATATATATATATATATATATAGAGAGAGAGAGAGAGAGAGAGAGAATCATGACAACAGGAACATGCTGAGATTTAATAATCTCCCAAGAATTCTTCCCCATCTAACACTATGAAGTTTATTATGGTCCATTTGCTTAGGATAGCCAATTGAAGTTTGAACCATGTTTCTTGATAAAAAGTATGATATTTTTTAGGATAAAAGATCCATGAAAATTAGGTAGTTCATAAATCTCTATATATAGATCATAATCAAGCAATCTATGTAACAAAAATCAATCAAGCACAACAAATCGACATGGCAGTTATTGCAGAAAGGAGATAGAATTAAAGTAGATTGTAGTAGAGGTACATTGTTAGTTAGCTTACTATTTAAAAATCTCTAGTAAACCGACAGGTCCAAGTAGTCTGTTGAGTCAATTGTCAACCGATTTTTGCTGTCAGATCAGTGACTAATCAACTTGGACCCTTTATAAGTCTTTTTATGGTTTCAAACGACTTGTGTCCTACTTCCATTTCTGACAAGTTAGGTGGTTGGCATATTCCCATTGGGATAAAGTTGGGGGCTCCACATTCTCAAAACTCCTAAAGTAAGGGCCCGTTTGATTTGCCCAGATAAAATTGATGGAGCGGTTGCAATTTGTACGGGCGGGTGAAATTTCACCCGCCTGACACAAAAACCATCAAACGGGGTGAAATTTCACCCTGTTTACGATAAAGTGAGCGGGTGAAATTTCACCCGCTCGACGTCTTCCTCCGCCGCAATCGACGAACTCCCTCGCGGGCATCGGGTTAGGGCTTCCCGGAGATGTGGCCATGGGAAGCAAGATTCAACGTATCTGAGGCTGTCAATGGACGCGGACCGGAGATTGGGGTTCTTCGCAATGGCCGCCGAGGAGTTAACCCGTAGGCTCTCAAGGTAAAGGAGCTTGCGGCGAAAGAGGGGGCCAGAATCGGAGATGAGAGACGAAGAAGGGGAATTGGAGGACTTGAGCGGCACAATAGAATGAAGGTCAGGGATGGAGTAAACGACGAGTCAAGGAATATCAGGGCTTTGGAGGGAGGCCGGTACTTGCGAGGGAGGTCGGAGGAGGAAAGGGATCCCCATGACATCGATGAAGTTCGTGGTAGTGGTGTCTGGATGGATTACAGAAAATGCCATGAGGAAGCTGGTGGTGCTCCCACTCGAATTTGGAGCTGGGAGCATGTGAAGCGTCTTTGAATTGGGTGCTCCCACAATCGACGATCTCCCTCGCATTGGCGATTGGAGATGAATTGGGTGCTTCCGAGAAGAAATTGAAGAATGGAAACATTGATGTGCCTATCTTCAACGCTGAGAATTTGCAGAACAATATGAAAATTATATGTTACAAGTTCATTTTTGAATCACTGCGATTCTTTGATGTCCTGTTTTTTTGATGTGCCTGCAGAAGTTCTTGGCAGGAGCAGTCATGGAATTAAGCTAATACAACTATAGTCTACTGTAGTTTTGGAAGATCGTCTTTTAATTTCGTCCCACGTCAAATTGGGGAGGAGAAGAAAATAAAAAACTACTAACAATTATGGAAAAGTCTCTTCATTTTTCTATCATGTGCATCAAACAAGGTTAAATTTACCACGTTAAATTCTTCCTGTGCATCAAACAGGGCCTTAGATTGGAAGATGGAGAAATTTCATCCTGTAAATTTTTCCAAAAAAATTTACCATGGTAAATTCACCGCGTTAAATTTCACCCGACAATCAAACGGGCCCTAACTGAAAACTTTAAACAAACAACAGAAGGATAAAAAAGGAGAAAGAGGTCCCTTTTCTAAAAAAATGGAAACCTTAGAAGAAAGAAAGCATTATTACATGTATGTTATAGAAAGAGAGATTGTTTGCAAAGTAGACCAAAAGCATCATAATATGCAATCAACCATGATAAGTAAGTGATGTCAATAAAGAAAAATACAAATTGAGTCAATATGAGTAAGGCAATGTTACCAAGACTTCAAGAAAGCGTAGGAGTCAATGTCCAACATTGCCAGACACCAGCACTCTTCGATACTTCTTTCATTCATTGGACACTTGTTGCCACATATATCACACCCTTATGTGTCTTATATAGTAATTATCCATCAAGTGCACCACAGTAAAATTTGTTTTCTTTGTTTTCACACTTGGAGATTTTGAAGAGTTAAGCCTACTTAACTAACATCTTGAGATGCTATCAAGATTAGACACAAAGTAAAAAAAAAAAACACACACACACACACACTCTCTCTCTCTCTCTCTCTCTCACCCCCTCTCACTCTCTCCACTCATTTGTGTGTATTGCTATAGTAGTTCTGTAGTTTCTAAATATAATCTAGTAGAAATTTTTCCTCTTTTCTCTTCTCCTTTTTCTTCTTTGTATATCCAACAATTCCAACCTTACACATGTAAACTATAAGGATTTATGGAATCAACTTTTGAATTGCTAGAACCTAATATGCATCAAGGTCTTTGTAATTCAGAAGTTGGTGGCTTAAAATGCATCAAATTTGTGGTTTGAAAACATGTTCCTCGTCAAAAACCACAAGAATTGATAGGTTTTGGATCATGTGGAACACATCCACACCAAATGAATTGGGTCAAACAACTTGGATGTGAAATACTAACCAGATAGCAATCTTCAAATGGTTCCAAACTTTCACCATACATGTCTACATACAGGCATATGCACACAAACAAGTTTGAGAGGATGACAATGAACCCTACAGATACACACACATGCAAAGACACAGATACACAAAAAGCTGAGAAAATTATAATAAACATCATAGATTGCACCAAAACAAAGAAATACATTAAATTTGCATATGTTCTTGCAAAACGAACAACTGCCATTGTATAGGCTGTAGAACTGCAATGCACTAACTACAGTGAGGGAGTATAAATAAAAAAAGATTTTTAACAATTATCAATTCCATTTCATGAACATTCAGATTCAAGAGGGTCTAAAGCCTAAGCACAACCTTGCACATTGACCAATGAAATAGTGAAGACCATAAAGACACCAGACTTACGACATCCATAAGAATTATCAAGATGATGACAACAGGGAACATCTGACATCAACAAAATAAACCTGAATAGGATTTGTAATCACACTAAGTTTCCTGAAGGGTGCAATTGAATGAAACACTTCAACAGGAAGTATGTTGAGTTCAAAACGACATGGAGGTGCACTTAATGTAAAATAGTGGATATAAGCGAGCAACCAGATATTTTATCACCTTCTGCACAGAAAGCAATACGATCTCGGAGAATTTCCAGCTCATGGGACGAATTGCCTGTTCCCAACAGTTTTAGATACTCCATTGCTGTAGTTAGAAGTCCTTGACTAGCAAGAAGTTCAGCATAGTTCTCCAACAGCTTTGACAACGAGGAACTGAATTGCTTATGTTCAGTTGCCAAAGCGAGGACAATTGTCTTTTCCATCAGATCCTATACACAGTACATGCAATTAATGACATAGCCTGAACTACATTCTCAAGACTTAAACTTTTAGCAACAAGGTATCACCTGAAGACGATCGACATAGCTCCTTCCATCATGATCACATCTTATGCTTCTTGACCAAATGTCCACTGTTTTATCAATATTTCCAGCACAAATATAGCACAATGTAGCAGGTAATGTGTGTCCTGCTAACATTAGTCTCGAAGCAAGGTTGTCACACAGGGTAGTCCACTCATCTCCTTGTGCATACTGAACAAGATAAGTTTCAAAAGAATGTAAAAATATAGTTTTTTTGGCTTCCAAGATGGTCTGTGAGATAAGCCTAGAAATATAGTGGACCACAAAGTTCAACTAATGAACATAAATAAACGCATAAGACTAGTCAATACAAGAGACGAAAATGTGGGTTAATAGTATGAAGCAACATATTGTCCATACTTTTACAGTTTTCCATGCTTAAACAAGCATTAAGCAACATCTATATGCTAATTGTTTATGCTTTTTTTTTCTAATGCAACATGGATATGGGGATAAGGTCCCCGTACTTGCATCAGTACAGAAAAACTTAGTTGTGGATACTACAACACACAGCACTACATATTGGATCAGTATGGGACAGACCCAATCCAAAACCTAAAACATTTTAGGTGCCCGGCCAATGCGCATCGAGAGTGTTTAATGCCAAATTTCCCCTGATGCCTCCATTAGTATTCCATCCAGTTGACCATCGAAGGTGTGGAGAACAGAGATGGTAGGTGGCTGGTAATGGGTACTGATGGATGCCAACAGCAAGGTAGGTTTTTTCTCTCTAGGTTTTACAAATTAGGTTTTTTATTCAATTTTTTCCCCTTTCAATATCAGTCAACTGGCAATGGGAGGTGATGGACATCTATTTCCGGTTCCTGTTTTTGTTTGGAACCTGAATTTACTGTTTCTTATTATCTCAGCTGTTTTTTTTTTTTTACTGGCATTACCTGTTATAGCCCAAAGGTCATGTCCTTCCTATTGTTTTTTTCCCCTTTTACTGTTGTTATTTCCTCTTAATGTGCTGCTTTTGAAACAGCAAGTTATTCATACATTCTGAATGTGCTACACTGCTGCTTTTGGTTTGAATGTGCTGCACTGTGCTGAATATTCATGCATTCAGAAAATATCCATGCTTTGTGATTTTTTGATTAATGTGGTTTGAGACTTTGAGTATTAGCATTCTTGTTTTTGTAAAAAAATTCTAACTAGAGGTTCATGTAATTTGATTTGATTATTCAACCCCATGAAAGAATCAGAAAGACAAAATGGCATACCGTGCAAAGAAGGGCAAGTGTTTCCCTCCAGGAACTCAGAGGCCTGGTGTTGACAAGGTTCACAAGATCATTTCCCACTAAAGCAGATATAACCTGCACAGAAAGATACTCTGATTAAGTTACTGATCTGAAGATCCGCCACTTCTCAAAGTAGAGAATCTAAAGATACTAAGACACATGATGCATAAAGCCATAAACATTAAACATGGTGAAACTGACAAGGAGATACCCCTGCAACCTCAAACCTAATGCTTACATACAAGGGCCTCTACTGCTTCAGTGGATTTAATGTATGCCACAGGGAGATGAAGATGACACCCATAGAAATCGGAAAGTAACTGCCAGCAAGCAGTCCACTCCAATAACCTATATGCCAACTCCCTCGGTTCTGAGTAAAAGAAGTATGTGAAAGATTTATATAGTACTGTCACTATGACATGTTCTGGAGTGATGGAAAAATGAAAGCTAAGGTATACAAGTTATGATAGTTAAGTATTTGTGCTCACGAAAAGAGGTGATGAGAATGTCTACATTATAAGACATTCAATTACACCTTATTTTTCTTTCTCTTTTTGCATCATTAACCTTTTTAATAAGTACGAAAAGAAAATGTGCAACTATGCGCTCAGAACTGAAAAACAAAGGACCGCAATGCAAACATCATAAAGTTTTCTTCACTGATAAGGTATAAGATCAAAATTCAAGCTCCTAGTAAGATTAAATAATGCAGAAATCACTTCACCACATGTGAAATTCTCATAAACATCGTATATGAAAATAAAGCAATAAACACATAAATTTTCATAAAAATACTGCAATATCCATCTCTGATCAAAGACAATCCACTTTAATTTGCTAAGCTGTGTTAAAAAGAAAAAAGTTAACGAGATAGATGAGACCTTCAGATAAGAGGAATGACTTCTTTTCAGGTATTGATCCCGAGTGCTCTCCCACAAACCACCCCAATGAGCAATAACTAGCGCATCTGCCATTCTGTTTGCAGAAAGGCAATGAGAGATAGCTCCTTTATAGTCACCAACGATTAAAGCATGCTGAATAACTTCATCAATGGATGACCCTGGGCTTCCACGCAATCCTTCTGATTCGTGATGCACTTCTTCACCATTAGGAATAGCTGCATTTTCAACAACCACATCTTCCGAGAGAGAAGCTGGTGCTGCTTTTGGGCTTTCAAGATTGTTAAAGAAGTCTTCTCCATTGTCTGTTTCTTGTATCCCCAGCAAAGAAGCATCCACCCCTAATTTATCAGTTATTTTTTCATCTAATGATAGAGTGTTCTCCATTTGCTGGCTAAGATCATCATTCACATTCATGTTTTCAGCAGCAGGAAAACCCAGATATGTGCGTAGCTCTGTTCTAGCTGCACCTTCAATGTCAAACATCACCTTAAGGAAGCCCCATGTTTCCCTCTCATCTTCTGACCTGCTCAGAGCAACATATGAACAAACACATGAACTTTGTCCACCTCAGACAAAGGACAACAACCAATTAAGATCTAAAGCAACATTTGCAGCTGAAGACATACTGGGTCTCTTGAGACTTAATCTGGCAAAGGTTCCTCACTGCAGCCTTATCCCCATTTCTAATTGCTGCTTCAAATTCTGTTGAGCGGTCCACTAAACTAGTTTCTGTCACCAAATTGTGTACATAAACCTGCACAAGAATTGAACATATGAAGCAGCAAACCAAATTGCAAATGCAACATAAAATTAAAAAGGGAGGCAGTTCAAGGTACAGAAGCAACATTAATCACTTGGGTTATGATATAACTCTTCTAATGCATAAATGACAAATTACTAATCACACTCTGATAGAGAACCCGTCATAGTGCCATAATGATCATGATAATGAGGAAAGCAAGCTGGAAAACAAATAACTCATTTCACCTCTGAATTTCCAGGAGCACCTGCTGGTCCAGAACTAGGACGGAATGAAGCGAGCTTGCCACCAAAGCCAAAACCAACCCCAACTGGACGTTTCAACCACTTGGGAGCTCTCAAATGAACTAAAAAAACAGGAACATAAATTGTCAGTTTAACTGCTCCCATAACTTAATTTTCTAAATAATATCTGGAAGGGGCACTGACACCACTTTGAAGCTCTAAAATGAAGAAAGAAACAGGTACATATAGTTTTGCTGCTCTCGCAACTTAATTTCTTAAATAATACCTGGAAAAGACAAGAAACTTATACACTACATGAAATAACAGAATCCTAAAATACAGAGCCGATTGCATCATTAAAATTAGACACAACAATTCTTGAACTAAAAAAATATCCAACCTAAGTCGCATGAGATATCATTAGCTCATTTACATGGGAAACTCAGTGTCTACATGAAAAGTGACCCACATGGGTACTGAAAGTCTGAAAGTGTTAGCATCACATAGACACAGTCAACCTGTCAGACATGGTCAACATTGTTTGTATATAAGACCCTTGACATTTGACAAGACAGACACAATCAACATCGGATGTATGTGTGCATGTTTGTGCACATTTCTGTGACCATGTGCAATGCCACCAAACTCAAAACCAAAAACACAAGTTTGGTAGCAAATGCAATCTTAAACATCCAGAATTCACTGGAGGAGTCCAAATTCATTAAAAAACAAAAAGAGGAGAGGAATGTTTTACGAACCTTATTGACCCCTGGAAGACTATTCAGAACTCACTAGAGGAATCAACATTTATTGAAAAGAGAAAGAAAACTAGAAATGCTTAACCTCATTGAGCTTTGATTAAAATGCTAAGCACAAAGACAGTAATTATCCATGGGAAACACTATGTTATCAAAAACCTGCCTGGGCTTCCAGGCTTGGCTGACCGCTAAGCAGCAGGTCTTAGGTGACCTGCCAAGTTGGAAATGCCTGAAACATCGCCTACGACCCCTAGGGTTGCTTACATGCACAATAGCCTAAGACTTTTCCATTGACAACCTAAATTTCTGTTCTTTTTCTTCTGTTGAGACAGATTTGTTTCTTTTTCTGTTTTTTGGTCAGTTCCTTAAGAATTTTTTGTCCTTGCATGCGGTTGCATTAAAAGTATATGTGTGTTGTGTGCATGTGCACTTATAGTCATAGTCATAGTTAGAATTGATAAATTATATTTTGAATATTTTACATTATTTTAAGTTTTAACTTGCATATATAGACATTAACTTCTGAATAATTTTCTTGCTTATCAGAATTATAATACAAGATCATTTTATGGCAAGCAATGTTAATATGAGCTATGATTATAGTGAGCATTTGTATTCCTTCTTTTTTTAATTAGATTTGTCACTTAGGTTTTAGTATTAGAAATTAGAACTAGAGATCTGGTAGTTGACATTTAAGAAATTACAGGTTTTTACAACATTAAAAAGCATAGGTATTTACTTATAAGCTTTTCTTGTTTTATAAAACTTGTAAGCATTAGTCATTCAGCTTCATTAAATTTGACCTTTAGAACTTTTTATTATGTATATTATCATGCTATAAAATGTCTAATGTGTTTGTAATCTTGTATCATGCAATTTTATTGTTTTATGGTTACAACTATAAGTTGATAGTTATATGTTTTCCATTGAGAAATAGTTTTGTTGCTAATTATACCAATCAGTATTGCATTTCACTACTTCCCTATGCGCCTAAGCCTACCTATGCTATATATAAAATATATATACATACACATATATGAGTGTGTGTGAGAGAGAGATTTAATGTAGCTGTTTTGTATTTATTTAAATTATTCCAAATAATTTTAATAATCTGTGACTATATGTAACTAGATATTAACTACATATAATAACATTTAGTATTGCATCTCATTTGTTTGTACAACATTTTTTACCACTTAAAGCGCGCCTAAGCCCTAGGTGCTACTCATTGCCTAGGCTCCACCCTATACTTTTAACAACGTAGGTAAGAAGAGCAGTAATATTACAATGCTAAACAGAAACTTCCGTCTGCGTGAAATAAACAACCTAAATGTTAAAACTTAAAACTGAGTTTGTTGACATAAGGCTAATCATTTCTCAGCCCCAACACTACCCAAACACAAAAATAATTCGAGATGCAAGGAAGGTCAAATGCATGCAAGTGCTTGCATGTATCCAAACAAACATGCAGACATATATAACATAAAGCTCGCATAAAATCACACGCATGAACATGTGCACACTCCTCCAAGTTTTTACTAAAAAAGGTACCTGATGCCCCTGATGTTGGTAATGCACCACCAAAATCACTTTCCGCAGATGATAAACGGCTGCAAGCCTGTATTATTTTAATAAGTTAGAAGAGATGCATGGTACTTAAAAACTTCTGACAGATACAGAAACCATTGAAGAAATAAATGACACAATTAGCATTCAGAAATATACTGAGTTAATATGTAGGACAATTCAACTATGTTTTAAGAATTTTTAAAAATAAAGCACCCATGAACGATGCTGTTGTTATGAACTATTGAGGCAAACTATAAAATTCATAATAACATGAAGACATCTGCATTCATGCACAAATCTCTAGATTAATCAGTCACACTTCCAATTTCTGGATGTTTACCATGTCTCCACTTCCATGAATTTCTCATACAGTGTAACATACATCTTCTTGGAATCAGAAACAATTTATGAATTACAGTTTTATCCCTAAAAGTTCCTGAACTCTACTGTGTTTCTGTGCATATTGTTAAGACACTATATCAGAATTTGAAACTAATAATACATATAAAATGTATACGACCTAATATTGCTCGTCTCTCGAACTAGATGGAAGATGGATGTCCAATAGTTATGGAATTCTCAGTCAAACTAGAAGTCCAAAATAGTCCAAGAACCAGTGATACCAGGGTATTGTGGTCATTTGGTCAGTGGCAAACTTGTAATTTTCAGCCATGACCAGTGGTAGATTAGTAATTGGGTAGTCGAGATTAAATTATACCAATCATTATTAAACTTAGTTAATGACGATTTAAGAGCTTAAACACCTAATTAATGACATATAGAGCTCTTAAGCTAGGATTAGAAACTAAGCTAAACTGAAACTAATCATTTAAATATGATTAATTGAACAAACCTCCTCAAAATATATTATCACTTTTCTAAACCTCCTCAAGATAGATTAATATAAAATATGATATAATAAGTAATATAAAGATAATAAACTTTGGCTATAAATAGCGGTTGCCACCCCCATTGGAATGCAATGTGAGGGAGAAGAGGAAGAGAGAGAAGAGAAAGAGATGAGCGGAAAAAGAGGGAGGAGAGAAGAAGAGAAAGAGAGAGAGGAGAGAGAATGTTGAGGAGAGAGAAAATGTCCATCGGTGACAAAACTTTGTTGAATCCTTCCTCTCGCGCATTGTAATCACCTGGAGGCTGGAGTAGAGACTTTGCTAAAACATCGGCTATAATAAAAATTATTATAATTTTTTTTATTACATGTAAAATTTTAGATTTTTTATTGTAGAGATTTTAATTACTTCTTTTAGGCTGCGCTATGTAGCTATTATTCACGATTCCGATGGATCAGAATCGTGAAAAAGCATATCAGTAGATGAGATGCAGCTGAATTTTCATTAGAAACCTTAAACCCCTTCATTTTGTGTGTAGCACATACGAGCAACAAAAGGACTGTGGGAACAGTATTCACGTGGCTTAATTGCCTAGGTTGCATTGAAATCTGTGTCAAACCACGCACCGGTTTTCTGCATTGTGAAACTTGACAGTGGGCTAAGCTTGGTTGTGGGACCCAGCCAGCCTTAAACGGCCACGATTACTAGTAGATCTTAGCCTGCTACGATCTAGCTTTGATTAGATCACCTTGGCCGTACCCATAGTCGAGACGAAGCCGGCAGGCGATTGGCTACATGGAATTTTAGTTAAGATTCATTAATCATAATACATAATTAAATTAATCATGTGGTTTACAGAGTGATTAGACTAGCAAAGTTGAGATTTAGCAACTTGAACAAAGTCATAAGTGTAAGCAATTGATTTAAGCAAATTGAGTTCAGTTTGATTCTTTGAATATATGTTCATAAATATGCATGTTATTTTATTTAGTTGCATCCGATTTTGGAATTACGTGTCACACTCATATAGAGAACTGAAGCTGTGTTGGTGATACAGGCTCGATATTGAGTTCCAAGAGTGAGTTGTTTAATGATAAACCGATGCTTTAGCTCTGAGATGAGCATATTTGATAATGCAAGCAGGGGTAGTGATGATACACGTGAAAATAGGCTCATGGATTGAATTTATTGAGCATGATGATTGTTTATTTACTTTATCACTTTATGCAATGTTTGTTCATGGCCTGAGTTATCATTTTGATGTGGGCAACGACCTAGGGCCGGTTTTACATTTCCAGGTTGATGGTATAAGGAAAAATCCGAGCGCGGCCCAGTATACTGGAAATGAAAAGTCTGAGATCGACACATGTTGAAACTATAAAGAGTCGGACCTAACTGTAAAACATAAAAAGGTCAAGTTGAGTGACGCAGGGGTTCAGGGACCCATGAGAAAAACCTTCCCTGAATGTAGGGATTGAAACAGTGCTTCTTCCCCGAGCTACTTAGAAGAGCCAATCCCCTTCTTAAGGCAGCGAGAGTGGGATGCAGTTATTACAGTAACGCAGTTGAGCTCAACGAATGTGGAGTCATGGCAGTGGTTGCCCTAAACTATACCAATATTCCAATGACTCAGTGCTTGGGCCGCCCTAAATACGCTGACGAAATAGGTGGCATCATATGATCTTACTCAGGTGGTGGGTATGTATGCATCATTGAAAATCATGCTATTGTTAATTACTTGTCCATCTATTTATTTATTTGTTTAATTCCTTTTATGTTATTACTAATGTGATCTTCCTGCAATTCAGATTGAATTTGCTTCGCTGGAATGTTGAAGAAATCGACAAACCAAACTTAGTGATCCCTTTGAAGTTTGAACTACAATTCAAGTATTATCACCACTGTTGGAGTGAGCTTGCTTCTAATGATGATACTCACTCATTATTATTTTAACAATCAATACAACACATAAACTCTACACTCAAATGATATATCGGAGATCTTGTGATGATGGTCATTGTACTCAGCAGATATGATTAGGTTCTCACTATGTCATGGATGAAGCTCGTTGATCGAGCGGTTGAAGGGATGGGGGATTTCTGGGAAGTAATGCGACAATATCATATACATTTCTCCTAAGCACTTTTATTTGTACAAATGTGTACAGCTTTATGATGTTTGAGACTAAGACTTAAGAGTCGTGGCTCTCCAACATATATATCTCCAACATATATATAAAGTAACGTTTTTTTATTAGTAGGTGTTTTTCATTAGCAACATTAACTACTAGGACAGATCGTGCCATGCGCTAATTCGCAGGCAAGTTATCTATACACAATAGACAGATCGGGCCTACGCCAACTACGTAGTGTGTGATTATTCTGCTTCCGCCACAAAAAAAAATACTCTATATATATTTCCCTTTTGTGTTTAGTTGTGTATGACATTGGAGCATTACATACACACTCTCATAAGAAATTTGTCATGTTTGGACACTTGCCATCTTCCATATCCATGGCGCTTTACAATTCTAGTAAGTTCAAACTCCAAAGGCAAAACCTGGAAGAACTAAACAAGACAAACATAGATTGCTTTACCTCAATATTGTAAATACCGATTTTCCCATCAAATGAAGATGCTGATATGACTCCAGGAATCTTTGGGTACCAGTGAATATCAAAGTTCCAGTTGGTGCTAGCAGGCAGTTCACAAACTATCTGCACATAGGACAAATGTTTTTCAGTTTTCAGAAAGAGAAAATGGAGATATATGAGAAGTCAGACACAACTGTATTTTTTGACTGACTCTCCCTGTTCTCGTATAATGAATCTAAATTATGAAATAACCTCTCCAGTAACTGTGTCCCAGCACAATGTTCGATTATCTTTTGCACATGTAAGTAAAAAGGCACTGTCCTTAGGACACCATGACATTGCAATGACACCTGCAGAAACACACAATCAACCAACTTAAGATAAAAAGGAAAAATAAATTGATAAAGATGACTAATTCATACCAAATAACAGATAAAGAACAAATATATTTGTTAACCATGGGCATGCTAAAAAGATTAAAAAAAATGCACTCAAATATGTTATGTGCTGGAAAAACAAATTTGAAGGAACATGCAGAAAATGCAGATGAACAAAAAAGGAAATGAAGGAATGTGAAAGCAAAGAGATAGAAATGTAAAGACAATCTCCATCTTGATAGTGTTCTACATGATATCCAGAAAAAAGAACAGATATTCAATATCCTATTGTTTAAAAGGCAAAAGAAACATAAGAACTAAACATAGGTTTACCCCACATGGATGTATTAAGTGCACCTAGCTGCTGGTTGGACACATAGGTTCACACTTCAAAGCACTTGCAAAATGATGCGCACATATATATATATATATATATATATATATATATATATATATATATGTCACAATCAGACATTGCATATACCTGCTTAGGCCTATACAACCAAAGTATTAATAACTAGGCTCTCTCTCTCTCTCTCTCACACACACACACACATATATATATGCTGGTAAAATTGGACCACGCCCAAATTGGAGCGAAAATAAACATGGAGTTCCTCCACTTGGAGCTGTCTTCATCATGTCCGAGGCATACCCATGCCCATCTCCTATCTTGCAAACAATAGTTAAGCACCCTTGTAAGAGCAGCTTTGAGACATATGACAGGCTAATGTGAAGTTTAGCCTACTTTTCCAAAATTGGATCAAGACCAAATTGGAGCAAAAATAAACATGGAGTTCCTCCACTTGGAGCTGTCTTCATCATGTCCGAGGCATACCCACGCCCATCTCCTGTCTTGCAAACAATAGTTAAGCACCTTTGTAAGAGCAGCTTTGAGGCATATAACAGGCTAATGTGAAGTTTAGCATACTTTTTTTGCTGCCAGATGGTGCCTCCATAATGCCAATCAAAGATGCTAAATAAGTCAAGTCACCTTATAAGAGCATTGAATCTCGAGCAAGCAAGTGAAAAACTTTGCTCCTAATAAAGCTTATTCTGAAAAAAGTAACAACCATCGAACATCAAAATGCTCCTTTCAGAAAAAGAGTCACCAAAGTGTCAAAGGAGGATCATGAACTTTGTCATATCAAATAGGAAACTACAATCCCATAGTAGTTGTTTAGGTTTCAGAAAATTGAACCTTTCAAGGACCCATTCAACTAGATGGTCAGACAAAAGCAACCGTGACTCAAAACCCTAATCTTCACCTTTTCATACCTTTATGTAAGTGTCAAAAATTAGTACTAGATGCCACCTCTTCGACATTTTAATAACCAAGAGGACATTATAAACTATAATAAAGTACAAACCAATATAGGAGTATGTTGCACTATTACAAGAAAGTGTCATGCCATCATCATGTCCAACTCTCACGTGACCCCAACTTGCTCCAGCTCTTTTTGTAGGCCCACTCTTGTTGCCTTACCAGTACCCTTTGACAACTGCATTATTAATGATGCAGCTCGCTTACCTATTGACTGCCTCCATAACCAATGCCTCTACGTGTTGGGTATTACAGATTGTATCGCAGTGTTGGGCACAACACTAACAGCTTTTAGGCATTTTGCTCAAGTTGTTTAGTGGAAGATCCAACTTGATGGGAGCTCTAAGCAACCTTTCAGGAGAAAGTAAGGGAGATTTAGTAACCAGTCAAGAAATGGAGAAAGTGAGGCTACCAAATGAACAGTTAAGACCATTGTCACAAAAGACGGCAACGGGTATAATACGGCGAGGAAAAAAACGGGTATAATACGGCGAAGAAAAAAATCTCGGGAATAAAACGGGAAAAATACGGCAATTTTTTTTTTAAATAAATAAATCCTAACAATTATATATAAAAAAATAAATGAGAAATTAAAAAAAAATTGGAAAATGGCTAGATAAGCAACAAATAATTTTAGGTACACCTCTTAAATAATTTGCCAACTTAAAAATTTAGAGAAATAATAAAGTTAATAAACTCTTCCCCCTCAATGTGAACAACAAATCGCATAGGGAAAAAATAAGAAAGCTGAGGGGGGAAAGAGAAAAATAAGAAAACTGAGGGGGAAAGGGAAACATAAAAAGGAAAAAGGAGAGATTTTCTCGGGAGAAGAAGGAGAGGATGGCGGGAGAAGTTAATACATTTTTTTTAAAAGACGTTTTTGCCACCAAAAGGAGCGTTTAAGTTAAAAAAAACCAATTCTTTTACAAATATTACACATATGCCATCTTCAAAAAGACGTTTTTGCCATTAAAAGGAGCGTCCAAGTTAAAAAAAACCAATTTTTTTACAAATATTACACGCATGCCATTTTTTTAAAAACTCATTGTTCAAAAAAACGTGGAAGACGCGTATAAAACGCGTATTAAACGCGTTTTATACGCGTCTTTTATTTTTTACCATTTTTTTTAAAAAAACGCGTTATATTCCCGTTTTATACGGGAATCTCGCTTTTGACGTTTAATACGCGTTATTTTTAAAATAACGCCGTTTAATGTGACAGTGACTGAGAGAGTCATGGGGCATTCCATTGCACTGTGTCTTCCAGTACAAGTCTATCCTTTCATAGTCATGTTTTTGTTTGAGTATGGTCTAAAGAGTTGGGGCACAAAGTCTAGCACCTTTTCATGAAAGGTGTTTTTATCTCATATCAAACAAAATTGGGTGAGCGCTGGAACACTTGAAAAAATATTTCATATCCAAAGGGAATCCTTAGAGAACAAATATTGGTGGATGACCGACTTGTGGACATGGCTTCTCTTGATGAATAGAGATGGACATGGAGCAAGGTCAATACTGCATACCACAGGCTTTGTTGCCAGGTTTTAGGGGCAAACACCAGCACTGACCCCTAAAACTCCCAGATAATGAATTAGAGGAGACACCATCAATGGCACTCAATGATTTGTATCATTCATACCACAGACACTCATTTTTTTATTGATTGATATTTCACAAAGTCATTTAGCAGATTGTTCTCAAGACAATTAGTTGATAGGAACAACCCTATACATATCATACCCTATGCCATAATACTTTCTGTATCATAATGAATTAACCTTCAAGGAACAGTGGTAACATATAGGGTGTATCATATGGTACACCTCCATAATATAGTATTATAATGCAAAACAAAGTAACAAAAACCTGCAAAGATTTTATTTTTCAACTAAGTTCCTAACCCAAGCTCTTCAGGCCTATGTCATATAGGGTTGGGGTGCAGATGCGAGTGTGGCATTTCCCCCACAATGGGTATGGGTCCGATGAGGGTATACATATATATTTATATCTATATTTGTAATTTTGTATAAATAGATGAGAAAAAATCTGCTGGAGGATTATCACTTGCTCAGTTAGCTGAAGTTCTTCAACCTTCTTCAATCCCAAGTAACGAATGTTGAATTCGCTCTTATACCAAATATAATGTCCCAACCCACTCCCACACTGCGTTCTGGCTCCTAGTTTGACAGATCCCAACCCCCTCCTAGCAGTTTCGGTTCCAACTCTAGAAAGACTATAAACTAAGAAAATCAACCAGTTAACAACTCCCTTTGTGCGTCCTTAATGATATCTCACAATTTTCAATATGGGACTAAAATTTTGAATATTTGATGGGGCACTACAATGTGCATCTGCCACTACATTAGCATTTCTCAAATGGTACTTTATCTTGAAGTTATAATCCCTTTAGATACTAGAGCCATCTCCTCTATCTTACATTCAATTCCTTTCGAGAAAATAAATACTTAAGAAACTTATGGTCAGAAAATATCTCCACTTCCACACCATAAAGGTAATGCCTCTTTTTAGGGCAAACACCACAACTTTCAACTCCAGTTCGTGAGTGAGACTGTTTTTCTCATATGGTTTTAGCTGTCTAGAGGCATATGCTATAATTTTGTCTCCCTACATATGCGCTACTCCATACCTATTCCTAATGCATTAGTGTACATAACAAATCCCTTTTGCCCTGTCGACAAAAAACTAGCAACAAAATTGTTTGCAAGTAATAAAAATAGTAATTTAACAAACTACCATGTTATCAATGATTCAATGGGAAAGAAAGGAATTTGTTTTGCACCCACACGGGCCACACCACAGCCAAGCGACAACGGGCATGATGCGGGTGTGGCAACCTTTTTTTGAAGAGTTGGTGTTACTTAGCTTCAGATTCAACTTTACACACACTCAACAGTTGAATGTGGAGCTTTTAGACCTTCTATTAAGAAAACATCAATTTGGGGTCACTTGATGCAAGAAGGGCTTCCCGATATATTGTATACATGAATCCATTTCTACCTATAGACTGCTTTCCCTTTCATCCATTTATCAATTTTTTAAGAAGCAACAGAAAGTAGTTTTGCCTTTGCAAGTTTTTACATAAGTTGGTGAATGGAAGGAGAGCATAATTGCATTGACCCGACTTACAAGTCTATAATTTAGTTGACTTAGACAGAAGCCAAAGGGTAAGAGTCAAATGACATTTGTGGAAATGCACAAAAAAATTACATAGGTTTGTAAGTATAAATTTTCACAAAGAGAAGAGAAAAAATATGCTTGAGAACTGATCAAACACCAAGCTATGCAGTCAAAAAAACTAGAACAAATGATGAAATTGATTTTGTAATTAATACAATGCATTATGCACCATGGTTGACAAACCCGACAAGTTCTCGGATTACCAACGGACTCAGTCACAAGAAAAGTACGTAATGCAATCGAATTTTAGAGGACTCAATTCTAGATCGTCTGAATCAGTTGAATCAGCTCCATACCACCTGATTCTATATTGCTGCATTCAGCACATATATTTTAGCTATTACTCAATATCACTAGGAAATAAATGATCGTTATTTATTAAAAATAAACTAATCAAGTGAATCACATTTTTTAGTCATTATTATTTTGTATTTCTGTTCATCAACTATAACTATGTAATTATTTGATTGTACATACTTGATATATGTTATTTTATAAATGTGTTAAACACTTCAACTTCATTATCATTTTGTAGTAAAAATAATACAAAAATACAATATAAAAATTTATGGCTGCTAAATCAACTCGTTAACCCGTAATTCAGTAGCCAGCCAGTCTGAGTCATATTCACTGATTTGCTAACTATGTAGTCACAAGACATGGCTGCAGCACAAGGCACTAGAGAACTTGTAATAGTTTAGGGAAAGACAAGAGAGGAAGAAAACCTTTAGAGTGCCCCACAAATTCCTTCAATGGTGATATTGTGTTTCTCATGTCCCAAACCTGAAAGGAGTTCCACAAGAAGCAATCCTTAAATGTTACAAAAGTAGGAAAAAAATATTAAAAGGTTAGATATAAGAAGGCATTTCACCCTCAAGGATGGAGATCTATCATCATCAGAAGCAACAATAAGCTGAGTAGCAATATCAGGATTCCACTGCAAAACAGAACATCGCCTTCTAATTGAATCTGAAAAGCTGTTTCACATGTTTGGGGATACATTAGAATTTAGAAAAACACAGCTCATATGTAGAAAATAGCCACCTAATCTCATATGTCAGAACATAAGCAGGTTACCTTATCACTGGCTTCTGTCTCTTCAGATCCCAAACAACTATACAATTGTAAAGAAGATAAAGGTGCATGAGTTGGCCTACAAAGTCAAGACGTCTAACCACATAATGTCATAACCTTAAACATTTGTTTACCAGTAGTTCCATTATATGAAGTGGAAGCCAATATGTGTTGCACTTTATGGTTCCATGACAGAAATGAAATTTCACCTTGTGCACCAGATCCAACACCCTAGACAAATAATAGGAATCACATTGTCAATTTTTTTGAACAAATATCCACTCCTATCAAGTTCTCTGTCAATGTACATAATACATATACAATCAGAAGTGCCAAAACATTGTGAAAGACAGGGATAAGTATCAAATCCAATGAGTAGGAGCAATATAAAATCCAAATACCATTCTCTACTACCAAGGCACAAAAAATTTCTGATGTTCACATCCACAAGTCCCAACATGCTCAGACCATCAATTGTCATGGCCATGACAACCCTCTAAGGAAACATTCACCAAACACTCCAATAAAGCTAACCATACACACGCACAAAGACACACATATTTGCAATTTTGCATATAACTCAAGATTCTTTAAAATTGCTCAGCACTTGCAACAATGTAACATGGTATCGTAAATAGGTGTTGAATTATCACCACTGGTGAAGATTTAACTTGTTTGTATCACTTGACAGAGCAGCAGATGGGTTGCCCAAACGAAGGAACTGAGAAGAATAAACATGACAAACACTCCCACTGATTTCATAGTCAAACACCGAAATAGGACTTGCAATCATATAAACGGGAAAGGAAAGTCAATTTACATGCTTTTGGCATGAAAAACTAAAGGAGATGCCAATTAAGGTATTATACCTTAGGAGACAATCAAACTACAAGGGCAGGAAATATATGAAGCAGTCATTTTAAATAGAAAAAAGGGAGAATCACACCTTAAGAGAAGGAAAGTGTGAAGGCTCTGCGGGATTCGAAACATCCCAAATGCAAAGTTCTCCATCCTCAGCACCAGAAGCAAGAAGGTTGGGTGAGCTCACATTGAATTCCAAGCCACGTACCTGCAATACAAGCAACATGACCTCGGCTCGATGTTTGCCTATTGAAAAATCATCGTTCGCATGTTAAATTGTTTAAAAGTTAAAACTCACTGGTCCCGTGTGCTTCTGGAGGCGCGCAACCAGAGAGCCTTCAGAATCCGTTGCACTGTAAAACAGATCAAGACGATAATAAAAAGACAGTTCGTGGATGGTCGAGGAGCTAACCCCCAATAATTGCAAACTAACACCAAATCCAACCCGAACAACCCCACACCCACACACAACACCAAAAAAAAAAAAAAGTGAAGCGCAAGACAAGAATTGGATATCAGCACGGAGTCTCTCATCCTAATAGAAACTGAAGCACAATCAGAAGTTGGGAACTACCCTACTAGCAAGGAAAGCCTATTATTAGATAGGTCAAACTTGCCAATAATAATACATGACATGAGCGCCAAACCTAATTAATTCCATCAGACTAAATGAGAAAGAAACTATACCACAGAATGATGAAGAACAGGGCACCACCATAGTTAGAGTCTCAAATGCCAAAAACCAATAAATGATAAGTTCAAATCCATGGCATGTAAAAAATGAAATGAATGAACTATAGAATTGCAGGATAAATAATAACCCGATCAATTTTTGTGGGTTCCAGACGTTGATGCTCCCGTCGACGAGCCCTCCTGCGATCAAGCCCAGAGAATACTCTTCGCTGCCGGATCCAGGCTTCCCCCACGACAATCGATTGAAACGCTCGCTGCTGGGGCACTCCCCAACCACAGGAAGCTCCCACTCATCCGAATGGAAGTCCAAATTGAAAATCTCCAAGCTAGCCGACGAGCTAAACGACAGATCAACAGCTCCCGCCATCGTCCCCGCTGCCAGGTGAGAAGAAACCGGCGAGAACGCCGCCGATGCCGATCGCGAGGCGCCTTTGATGCACGCCATGGGCACCGATCAGGAGGACCCCAATTCCGGACAATATTCCGCACTATCTACCTCTCGCTTAACCCCAATTCAGAACCCGCAGAGTCCAGATCTGAGGCCACTCTCAATCTTCCAAAGCTAAATTCTTCCAGAAATGGAACCTTATAACTCTAAAGATCTCGATCTCCAGGTGATCGAGACCGCGCAGAACTAAAAGTTCAGGAAGAGGAGAACGGTGGATTCGCTTTACTGCTTCTGCTGCTCAGCCTTCTTCTTCCTCTTCCTTCCCTTCGTCGTCTCTCTTTCATTTTCTCCCTGAAGGGGTTTACTCTTACGTGCCCATAATCGTTATGTATGGGAATGGGAGCAACAGGTTCGAACTTTGGATCCAGATCCATTTAACATTTTCTCTTTCATCTACTTTGTGGATCACGTTGTATCAGACCACTACACAAGAATGTCTCAGTCACTTCATATTTATATTTATATGATTGGAGGGAGGTCTGCTTGAATATATTATACCTCAACCATCTAGGTCTTAACAAGTCTCAGAGTAACCCTAAACCTTGTAAAGGAATTTAGATATTTGAATCTTATGATCAGACGGTTTTCGAGATTGACTTTTAGATTGGGATCACAAATGAGTAGTTTCGGATCTCAAATGCCTTAGGTTTTAGGAATTCTAGATTCTGATCTTAGTTTTTGGATATTTTCAAGATGATAAAAAGTTCAAGGTATTTTGAATTCATCGCGTCAACATTTCACTCGGACAATATCAATTTTTTTTTTTTTGGTACATAAGAGTAGTTTAAAACCGCATTAACTAACTATAGCTTGAGGTTCAGCTACACCAATATGCAAATAATCGGGTGGATTGGTAAGAACGGCTACTCCAAAGGATCCATGAAAGGCCTATGAAGTAAGAAAATCAACAGACATATTAGTTTATCTGTATGTATGACATAATACACACTTTCAATCTTGTCTTCCAATCTTGACATTGCTTCACTATTTAGAATAAAGGGTCACGATGTTGCATTTCTTGTAAAACCTTATTCACAACTAACAAGGAATCTCATTCAACAATAACTTTACTAAAGTCACGTTCTCAAATGGCACTTAGTTATATGACCATAACCGGCACGCCAAGTGAAGCGAAATAACTATTCTCCATTATCATTGCGAAATAAGCCACGGGCCACTGAGCCTCTTGAATTTGTTCTAGCAGCCGCATCAACATTCAACTTAACAAAACCCAAGGAAGGTGACTTCCATGCAATAAAAGGTTTGAACTTTTAGTTGAGGTAATTGAAGTTGGGTCATATAGTTTATGAACCCTCCAATGAAAGCAGCTATGTGGAATAAAACATCATTAGGCTAGAAAAATCCCTCGCATAAACTGGTCCAAGTCTGTCGAGTAGCATAAGACAATGAAAACATGGAATCAGTTTAACTTATTTATATAGATGATAATTGAATAATACAACACTTCTTTTGAGATATTAAAAAATGATACGTGACACGACTGTAAAACGGATCTGATTCGATTTGACGGATCAATTTTCATGGACGCCGATTTAATTTTAGACCCCAGCAAGTACTGCTTTCATTTCAACATTGTTCAAAACACAGGCAAATCGTCAAATGGTTGGTAATATAAATACAATTTTGTGTTAAAATTTATTGAATAACGTAGAAGAATGACTTTAAAAATCACAAAAGAACGCAGTTTCAACATATAATTAAAAGTCAAGCGATATTTTCATCCACTAGCTCCCTTCATTTTGCCTATAGGACCCAGCGAAGTAGACCAAAGGAAAATGACGATCTCACTTATTTCCATATACCGATTTATGCGCCAGATTATAAACGCTTACTCTCTTTCAAATTACTTAATCTTATTTTTATTATTCAAAAGGAGCTTTCCTGTCTTAAGGAAGCTTCATCTTATCAATCGACACTCTTATCGAATGATCACATTCGTTGGATGCCTTTAAGGGACCAAAAAATCCGTGCATGAACAAATTGTTTATAAATTGTTGCGTCCAAATCAACTTATGATTACATATATTTCTAAAACTTTGCTTTTGGCATAAATTGATTGAAGGATATATATATATAATTTTCCTTTCACACACAGCCGCCTTCTCCACCCTTGGATTGTTAGATCTCAAGGAGGGAGAGAGACTTAAAAATCCATTTGGAACTTATTTTATTTATTTCATGTTATATATATATATATATATATATATATAATTTTCCTTTCACACACAGCCGTCTTCTCCACCCTTGGATTGTTAGATCTCAAGGAAGGAGAGAGACTTAAAAATCCATTTGGAGCTTATTTTATTTATTTCATGTTTCTCTCTCCCTCCTTGAGATCTAACAATCCAAGGGTGGAGAAGACGGCTGTGTGTGAAAGAAAAAAAAATAAAAAAAATAAATATATATATATATATATATATACACACACATACATGAAATTTATGAACAGTAAAATCTTTATGTAATCTGTTTTAAATTTAGGTAATAATACATGCCACCAACCCTTAACAGGTCAACTAAGTGCTTCCAAGAGAAAGAGAGAAAGCGGCACAAAAAGGACTAAAATCATTTATGTACAGGATACCTACTTAGACGACAGAAAAATAGTTCACAGAAATTTGGAAGAATAAATATAACTAAGGCAGAGCCGGAATATTTAGCAGCTGCCAAAATATCTAATCATCTGGAGATGGCCTTCATGAAACGATTTAGCGAAGAGAAAATGCTCATGGCACCACCCAACAGGGAAGGCCCACTCTCTGACTTCTCTGTCACATTGCCAAATATTATCTACACAGAAAGGAACACCGAAATTAACAAGAAAAATCATGTAGTCATGGGATATCCAGTAACTCTATTGCCTTGTATAATGTATTGCTGCAACTTTTATGCTCAGAAGAAACAATTTCTAACTACAGTTAACAGAAGCTTAGTAAGATGTTATTCATAAGCAACATAAGCATATGAATCAACCGGATTAATTATCTGATCCTGGTGTTTTTTGAATGAAGCATAATTGGTTCTAAACTCTTGAAATGGGCCTTACTGCCAAACCTGGGCCTACTTCCTAGATGAGAAGAAGAGAAAGAGAAAGAACGTGTGGTTTGGAGACAAGGTTCTCCTACGTCCACAGCCGCCATACAAAACAGTTTTGACTGTCACAGAAGAATTACAGAGTACAAGCCAAACAACGCCCTCATAAACATGAGATTACGCAAAACCCTGCAGAAATTAGGGAAGGCTATCAAGTATGGATCAGGCTCCACAGTCCAACAATCTCTTCCACAGACTTCAAGGGAAAGGCCAAGGAAAGCCTTCGGATACTTACCTATTATAATTTGTCTTACTAGACACTCTCTTAGCCCGTAGTCCCTGCCAGAGGGTTTGAACTTTGAACCGTTATCCTACACAATCATGTTCCAGAGTTGTCCAATTCACTTAAATTCACTACTTGTGATTCTAACTATATGTCTTAACTCTTGCCAACTAGACTTATACAAGTCAGAGAATGTAACAGGATATCAAGCAAATTATGCAGCTTCAAACTGGAATACGCCTTGAGGTGCAGGTCTTAAC
Organism: Nymphaea thermarum; assembly: GCA_011799765.1. Lineage (NCBI taxonomy): Eukaryota > Viridiplantae > Streptophyta > Magnoliopsida > Nymphaeales > Nymphaeaceae > Nymphaea > Nymphaea thermarum. Next base: position 269,227 of record JAANDH010000268.1, on the reverse strand, counting down.
TGCTGGCTTGTACAAGAGGATGCCTCCATTTTACAATCATGGCATGAAAGCCAATTCCATTCGTAACAATATTTTCAGGCTTTCAGCATTTCCAAAATGCATGCTCATGCATGGTGATACAGGAAAAATGATCAGGAAGAAAAGGGACCAAATTGGAGTAACATACCTCAAGTTCTTCTGCATCAGGGCGAGATGGCTGCTCTTTTGCTAACAAATACCGGTTTGGTCTGTCTTTATCATCATAGAATACCTTCCATAACCTTGTAAAATATAGTGACTCATTAGCCTAGACAATGCATACTAATTCACATCAAATTGTATTGTCAATAGAGACATTTCTTACCCAGGATAGCATCTAAAAACTGCACCAGCTGGCAACGGTCTCATGGAATATACTGTTGTGAATGTGCTGCAGTGGACAGGCAAAATAATCCGTTAGAAAATGAATACCAGACTCTTCATTATAGAAAAACTTAGGATGTAAGAAAATCAAGGCAAGTCTGCCATACTAAATAGATCATATTTTTCTGGTCATCTCTCAAAGATCTGGTCCATTTTCAGACCAATTCCTTCAGCCATTGTCCAATTTCTTTCACAAACACATCAGCAAATGAAAGAAATTGATGCAAGAGAGTAAAAGAGGCTTCATGAGAATGATCTTACTTTCATGTTTATGCTCACTTTTCATTTCCATCAACATGGCAGCAAGTTACAATGGCTGTAATACTTCAGCTGTCTAAAGCTAAAATCAAGAAATTTGCATATGCAGAAAAAAAGAAACATGAAAAAAAAGAACAAGATTACACGTTTCTTGCCTTAAGAAATATTTCCTTAGCTGCCGAACATTAAAGCCAACACCAACGTCTTCACTTATGAGTCTTGGATTCCACATGATGAGTGGCCTTTGCTGAAATCATCATCGAAGGAACAAAAAAAAAAAAAAAGAACTTAGCGATCATTCACTTCAAACTCTAATTATATACATGGTGACATAGCATAAAAGCATAATAAAGTGCATGATTGTCAGATTCTTGAAAACCTAATTAGTGACCAAATATCATAATGTGATAAACAAACAACCAGTTTGACAAAGAAGAACAGTTAATAACAAAATATTCTACTGGAACAATTATCAAATTGTAGCATTATTAGCGTCTCCAGCTCATTGGCACGTACACAAAAGTTCCTACAAACTTCCTAAAAATAAATCTAGAGACCAAGCAAAACAAAATTATTCAAGGATTGCTTACAATCTGATATTTGAACAAAATTTTCCATGTGAATGCAGAGGCTGAGAAAAACAAATAATGTATGGATCATCAAGAACCATGTAAGCCTCTAAAATCTCAACTCAAGCAGTCATCTGAAATAATGATATGCAAAGATCGTAACAATCAACAAAGAGAAAAGAAAGACATGATACAATATACATCCTACCGAAATGTAAAAAGCCCACGAATGCATGGACGTGATGACATCCTGGAGAATATAAGAAGCTTAAGATAGAAAATATTACAGTCCAACTCATCACATACATGAATTGCTTTGTCATGTACATGCACATTGTGGCCTATTTTTCCCTTTCAACCAATCTCACAGATCAAGCATTCAGCAAAAAAGAAAAAAGAAAGGACAAAAAAAAATGTCATGAAGATCCAGGATGTTCTGTAAAAGAACTTAATGGATGACGAACAACGGCTTTTCATCACCTCCACAACTATAGGATGAAGAGATATATGTCTCGAATTTTTACAGATGCAGGGAACAATTATGAAAGTATCTGTATATTCATTTACAGAAGTATGGCAAAACATGCCTGCAAAGTAAGTACCTACCGGGAATTCTGATAGCAGGGCTGCAATTTTTTCAACATATTCCAGCATTTGATAATCAGGGAGAACCAAGACTACAACTTCATCCTCGTTACCTACAGGTTTCCTATCACTTAAGCTGTATCACAAAGATAAAACCATTCAAATTTTCTGTTTAGCATGTGATAAGACTGATAGAGAGGCAAATGAATATGCAAGAGGTAATTTAGAAAAGCTCGATAGTGAATATTTTGGAAACCTTGATAGTTCAAATATATGTTCTAGCCATTGCAAAAGTTCTTCTTCACTCTAAGAGCTCAAACAGAAAAGATTTGAGCAGAAGGCATTTATTTGACCTGGAAAAACCAAAACTTGCATCCTTCCACCGATATTTGAGAAGAGCAGCAGCTCCAGCATCAGGAAATATGGCCTTAATTCTCTACATAAGAAGCAGATTAGCTAGCTTCTGAGATAATAATGGGTACAACATCATGAGTGTAATTGTAGACAAAGGGACCAGTAACACTTCTGCTGTAACCATTACTATTAGCAGCCCTATCAGTTTTGGATGCTATCTGAATGCACTATGAACCATCTTCACATGTTATGAGCGTAAGTTTTTCCAGGTAGTCAGGTACCCCCCAGTAAATTAGAATTTAGAACCTGTGTAACAGTTAGAATTGAAGTTGATCTGCCTTGAAATGTCTTCCAGATTAAGAACAGCATTACCAGTGTTTGACTGGAAGAGCTTATATGCATACACATTATAGGTGCATCCGTAAGGTCCATCATTGTGTAATGAAGCTTGTCAGAAGGTGATAGTTTTACCTTACTAAACTCTTGATTATAAATTTTTGATGCAGCAGATTTGTTGCAACATGCAAGAAAGAGTTGTTTGGGCACTGCAACAGTATAGTTTTATATTTATATTGACCTCTGATAGACATGACAGAGCTTCTTCAAAAAAATATACATGGTTCACTCATGGTTTGACTGCATCTGTTTGGTCATTTTAGCAGATGATGTTTCTTACAACTAAAATCAGCTTCTATATTCAAAAACGTATATATTACATGAAGCAAGTGAAAACTTAGCCTCAGGTATTATCTTACTCATTACCTGTGATTCTGTTTCTTCTCTAAGCGACTCCAGATAGATCCTTGACAATTCCCATAGCTCCACTTGAGCACCTTCATCATCAAGAAACTGAAGCTCTGGTATCAAAAGTTCCACCTGCATTTTTTTTGTTTGGAAATTGGTCCAGTGGTTACAAATTTTGGAATTCCAGATCACAACAAAAAATGGTACAAAATTGGATGAACTGGTGTCTACGTGTCATATATATATATATATATATATACACTACAAGTACAAATATTTGTACATTCGATCTAGTTAAATTTTTTAATTTTTCTAGTTTTATTCTTTTTTTAGTTTTAACCTTGTAAATGTGATCTATAAGATACATAAGTGAAAAACAGTAGGATTGCCAGAAACCTACACGTATCAAGTTTTTTCTAGTGATCCAAAATCAATGACTGAAAATGCATAAACAATTTCTAGGCTCAATCACCTTTTTTTTGGGTTAAAAAAAAATATGTTTCTGGTTAAACCATGCCATTGGATTGGGCCCAAACAGCATGCTTTGCAAAATCTCATGTACATATATGCCCTCAGACACCAAAAATAGGCACTTTATTGAGTAAATTTCAAGAATTATATATATATATATATATATATATATATATATATATATAGAGAGAGAGAGAGAGAGAGAGAGAGAGAGCAGTGCCAAAAATGCTGGTCTGTGCAAGTGTGCGTATAGGGGTAAAGGATCCCAAAAAAATATAAACGTCATAACTACTGATCTTTAAAATACTAGATTAGGCCGACGTGTTTAATATTTTACCGGAGGATGGAAAAAAAAAAGAGAGAGAGAGCAGTGCCAAGCCAAAAGGCTTTTGCTAAATTAAACTTAATAGCAAAATAAGCTGTCACAAGTAATATGAGTATGGTAATCAGAAAATGTTGCAGAATAAAGGATACACGAGTAGAGAATATAGCATGGTATCAGTAAAAATACAGAGAAATAAAACAAAATGAGGTTGATTCTGGAAGACACTTACAATAGCTCTAGTTCCTCCAGAAGCAATGAACAAAGCACTTGCATGACTTGATTGCCGGATTGCACCTTCCATGTCCGACGGCAAGACACTAATATATAGATGTTAGTACTGACATCCGATCTTAGTCTCGAAGAGACAACGTATCAAAATAAAGTTCTTCAAATTCTCTTAGAAGGTTATGTGGTACTCTTATGTTAGCTTCTATTTCTAGTTGAAACCTGAAAGGGTGAAGATGAACTCTGGTGAGTCGAGTTACAGCGCACAACACCATATGCCCACTTATTGGGCTAGGAATCAAATGAGCCACTATCACAACTTCGTTTGCACTTTGCGGGGAGCCCTTTTGAAATTCGGAAAATTGTTTTCCAAAAGCAGTACATGGACAAGAAAGCTAGAGCTCTAAACTTATATAGGCTTGTTTAACCAATAAAAATAACGCATAAATTACATCATACTCTAACTACATTAAACTTTTTAATTCTAAAACTACCTACCCTCTCATTCATTATTCATACCATCGTTGCTTGTAAAAGCCAAACACATTACAGAGCGTTTCATGAGACTAAAATTTTCAGGGTGTGCTGGAAGGGTGAAATTTCACCCGCTCGTACACGCGGGTCCGTACATCGCTCTTCAAACACGGTGAAAGTTTTCTTAAGGCGGCTCGGGGTTCAAAATTCAAATGTATCTTTCTGACTGCAGTACTTCAACATTTTTCCATGCCATCCGAGCGGGTGCTATAAATGCTAGCCAATAAAATGAGGTTTAAAATCTATTGTTACTTCTTCTCAACTAATATGTTTTCATTTAGAAATGATCAATTTGAGCTTTACAGCAAAAGCAAGGTCTAAGCTCTTTATAGTTAGCACCGTTCGGTATTGTTTTCATGTATAAAAACAAACAAAATATTTTTCTTCTTTCAGAATAATACATAATAAAATTGATTGGGTGCCTACGTTCGCTTAAAATAAAAATGAGATTTAAGGGGAGGGCCGGTGCTAATGAATTGATGATGGCATTGGGGAAGGATGGTGGCCCACAGAAGTCACGGTGGGTGGGGGAATATTGTATACTGATGGTGGAGACACGTTGTGATAGCAGCTGCAGAAACAGCCACAGATATAGTGATAAAGGTGGCAGGCCGGCGGAAGTTATCGTGGTCATGGTGGTGGTGGCGACGGTAGCAGTAACAGCGAAGCGATGATCGGCAGACATAGCAATAGCCGTAAACGGTGCGTCATGATGAAAGCAAAGACTATTCGAGCTATTAACTTGAGCTCGGCTAAGTTTCCGAACGATGCTGCGGGGGAAAAGCATGCTCCGGAAAAGTATCATCTGTTGCTAAAAGTACATAAAAAAGAGAGGCGCTTTTTCAAATTGAACCAAAGAAAGGCCCCTAAAAATGATATTGCCTATTTTAGGTAATGATAGGTTCGGAACTCAGAAGCTTCCTTGCAGACGTCACCTGTTATCCCCACCAAGTCATTCACACACACACATACACAGATGGCACAGCTTTGAGAGAGAGAAAATGATGAAAGAGGCGGGGACGGATGCCTAACCTGTCATCTTCCTCGGCGGGTTCAGCGGCCTCCGGGACTCCCCCGTCGTCATCGCCGTCGGCATTCGCTTCAACGCCCTCGAACTTCTCAAATTTCGCGCGAGCGTGGAGCCTCGCCAGCCGCGTCCCGCCAAGGCCGGCCGCTCTTGGAACACGAGAAGCCGCCGCCCGTGGGAGGGCGGCGGGCTTGGTGCGACTGGATATGAGCGGACAGGGTGAGGGACGGACGAAGAGGGAGGCGGTCGATGCCATCGACGGTTACCGTCCCTCCGGCCGAAAGCTAGAGTCGTCTCGGGTTCGAATCACGCTGGGTTTAACCACCTTACGTTGTTGACATAGAAAATGACAAAGCCGATTTGGAGTTTAAAAAAAGTATAAAAAGGAAAAGGAAAAGGAAAAGGAAAAAGCTACTGCAGCGAATCTAGAACGCGTGTGAGAATGGATCGGATTGGATTAGGTTGGACCCACTACGGGACCCTATTTCGGATATGATGCTTGCTCGCATTTACAAAGAATGACGCTCGTCTCGTAAACATCTCAGGCTAAATGAGCTAAATTGGATCGAACTTGCTTTATGTGAAATACATAGTTTGAAGAATAATACCTTGTTTGCATGGAGGGAAAGGGAAGTAAAAAACAATCACTTCGTTGATTAATTAAGAAGAAGAGAAAGAAAAAAAAAGAAAAAAGCTTGGAGGGAAATAAAAAGGAAGGGAATGAAAATGATGCTTTAATGTAAACTAAGTCTCTTCAAAATTAAAAAGATTGGAAAGGAAAGGAAAGACTTAGGCCCTTTCTTTCTCTTTGAGCATGCATGAACATGGTTTTATGTAGTAGTAACATTTTTTTCGATCCAAAATCTCTTTTTACTACTGTTCATATGAATCTCTTTTTACTACTGTTCATATGAACCAGCAAAGAAGTTTCTTAAGTTTCTTCAAGTTTGTCTTTCTTCTCTTCTTTATCTATCTTTTTACCACCATCCATAACGTTTCCTTCCCTATTTTCTGCTGGAGAGTATTATTGTAAAATAATATAAATTTTATCTAAACATTCTCTATAATCACATCTTTTACTTTCCTTTCTTTTCTCATTCCCTTTCCATCCATTTCTTTTCCTTTGTTTCCTTTCCACCCCTTCCTTTCTTTCCCTCTCCCTCCATCCAGGCAAAAAGTAAAAGTTGTCAACTTTGAAAGTCAAGCTCAATTGAATCTGATCCAAATCAAATTTTTACATGAATCAAATCTAAATTTTAAACCGAATTTAATTCTTTAGGCCAGGTTAGCCGAATCATCAGCCTTGCAAATTTGCTCAAAAACCGATTTTTGTAACACTGGACTTGAAGCTGATGTAACCACTGTTGTAGCCGTGGAGTTGAAGCTGAATGCTTGAAGCTTGAGTTCGCTTGCTGATTAATCTTGCAGGTCAGAAATATCTCAGTATAACAAATTAATTTGCAGAGAGCAGATCTACCATTCCTGCAACACTTTAAGCTAAAATCTTCTCATATATCTGACCTTTCATTTGTAGGATCTAACCATTCGCAAAATGGTGTTCATGCATAGTTGATTACAAGACCATCACAAGATTCATAGAACCCTTTTGGCACTTTGACGTAGATATAAATCATAAATAAAAAGCGGGCGTATCTTCTCATGGAGAAGGCCCATCCAGTGAACACAAATGAAGGTTCACTCTTTCGATGAATATATTTGACACCTGCAAACTTCCCTAAGAAATGGTTTGGAAGGAACAAAGAAAGCGGAAGGAAGAAAACTGATAAACAGAGATGGAGGATTAGTAAATCTGGTATTTGCTATTTTATTTTACAGATGTGGTGACAAGGTCGTACAAAAGTGTTCATTTATCTGTCACATGATCTACACTTAAGCTGAGAAAGATTTCCCGCATCCGCAAGTTTGTGTAGCATTTGGGTTCTTGAAGGAAAAGCCACCACCAATGAGCGCATCACTGAAATCCAATTGCATGCCATAAATGAAGAGGAGACTCTTGGGGTCACAAACTGCAAATTGACAAGACAGCAGTACCTTTATTATTTTTCACATGCACATGGACAACAAAAAGTAAGAATAAGACATCCAGCACAAGAGAAAGACAAGAATTCATGAAATCAATGCGGAGATATGGAAACATAGAAGCAAAAAGTGGAGTTGGCTTCATATGAAAATACAAATAGACAGCCAAGAATAAGAGTTATGGATTTGAATTGTTGAAACAAATGGACAACTGGTCTAGTAGCCATAGCGGCTACATTGGAGCAGTCACATTATTCACCAAAGAAATGCCAAAACGAAGTATTGACTGCATAGACAGACTACCAAGATCCAACTTTTGGAGTAATGTACCCAACGAGCAATGGCTAAGCCTCTGGAAATAGTACACACGCATGAGCATGTGTTAGAGTGCTGCAATGATACAACACCTTAAGATTTTATCTAAACGTTTATCCTTGAGAGAGAGAGAGAGAGAGAGAGAGAGAGAGAGAGGTTATCCAAGCCAGAACATTTTCAATTTTCATTGTTTTAAATATTGGATAGGAGTCATAATGAAACCGAGAGCTCTTTGGCTGCCCAGAACTTGAACTTTTACCTGGAGATTAGTTTCAGATTTATTAGACGTTGCAACAATCTCCTGCCACTAAGTGTTCTTGCTTGGAAGGAGATTATTCAGCCACAACATATTCATTTTATACGCCTCAGTCAGCTAAAATAGAGCAAATATAAGGAGAAGCTCATCTAAATTACTAGACACAATTACAACATTGAAAATGGACATAACCATGTATGTTTCCCGAGGAATGAACTTTATAGTTTTGGGATTCTAGAAATTTCCGACAGCTAAAACAGACATGTCTCTCCTTAATTTGTTACATGCATTCAAAACAGGTAAAAAGTAGTGCTGGTGATGTTTAAGGCAATTCCATAGGCAATTCATTTGGGTTGAAAGCAACACCATGGGCTTTTTTCTCTGTTCTTAAGACATATTATTGCAGCTCATCATTTAGTGTCTCAAGAATCCTAAAGAGAAACCACAAATGCAAAAACTTGATCCTCCATGGAAAGTTGGTTCCACATAATCTCAAAAGTCAGAGAAAAATTGAAGTGATAGAATCATGACACAGGCATCAACTGGCAACAAATGCTTAATTGGATATCCATAAAAAAAATTCCACGATAAGCTGCAAGGGCCAAAGTTTTCAGGGAATGAAATGGATATGAGAAGTAGAAGCAAGTGTCAGATAGCATTATGAAGCAGCACATGTTTCTATAGTGATTGTCAAAGTGGGAAAATTGCAGTAAGTTATAAATGAAGTAGATATGAGTAAGAAACAAAGTCAAACTGAGCAGGAAGAAACAAACAAACAAAAAACAATAAGATGTAATTAAAAAACTAAGAAACGTGAAAGAACAAACAATGGAAAGCTCGAGAGAGTTGGGCAACAAGTGAGAAAGCATCAACTAAGACACACGGAAGAAATGACAATTTCTGCTGCTGTAATAAAGAATGAGCTTGCTCAATCCTTCCCACTATTGGGAGAAGCAAGAAGTTTCCACTTCCAGGGGAACTAACATTCCCACCAGGAATAATTTTTCGACAACAATCTCCAAGACCCTTTAATTAGGCTCTCTTGAGTCCTTTGAACCATACTGAAGGTAAAGGAGTGATACACGTGTGAAGGAATTCTGGGCATACTTGGTGAAAATCTGGAATTTATGCTTTCTTAGATGAGAGCCTCAGACTTGAGTAATATTGAACAAGATTAGCTAGAAAAAAGAAACTTGGACATTTATTTTTCCTTCCCTTCCAATTGTTTTCTTCTCTCCATGGGGAGTACAGGCTCTCCATTGATGTTAGCCCATCTCAGCATCATTTTCAACCCCAAATTTCGAGATAACAACCTTAAATTACTTGACCTGACCTAATGGAACAATCTGGTCCAGTTACAAAATTGCCAACTAGCAATAGGATAACCAGTGACTTAAACTCAGATAGAGACGAGTATCTAGATCATCGTGATTGCATATGGAAAAATGACTTTGATTATAGTAAGCAGAAAAGACAGCTGCTGAAATGGACACTAATTTAAAAAACTAAACAGAGAAAAGGCCAACACCAAATTTCAGGTGTCAATGTTTCCATATAGACCATTATACGAAGTAGAAATAAGATAATTAGTAACTCAAACTGAGCTCCAGACTATATTAAAAGCTATATATGAAGAGCTAATTAGGTAATGAAAACTGAAAACCAAAAGTATAAGATGCAAAACACTCAGCGGAGAAAACTATTTAAAAAAGTTTGCTAATCTTTGGGCTCAAAGTTTCCTTACAGGATAGATCCTAATGCAACCATTTCTGCTGGACAAGGCATAAAGGTTATAGAAAGGCAACCCTCCCAGGTCGTATGGGAATATAATTGCTTCTTGATCAGCGCATTTGTTTCTGTAATCTTGTGCATCAGTGTAGTCTCTGGATTCACAAGGAGGTTTTTCGTAAAAGATTTCAAAGTTAGTGGATGTCAAAGACCACACTGTAGGACCAAATTCAATTTGTAGATCAGAAAAAACACTATACAGAGAGAAAACAACATGCAGGCATAAATATGAAACCAAAGGTAAAAGGAAGATAATCATCATCATCATCTAAAGCAAAGAAAAACTAAGCGTACCAATCACGAAACCTTCATATTCAATGACTGAATCATCTGGCCTCATATTGGCTTGGTCCTCAAAGTCCATCAAGTAGGACATACCAGAACATCCACCTTGTTTCACCCCAATCCTCAGACAAAGGTCTGCTTTGCGCTCAGATCGCATCTTATTCAAATGTTTTAATGCATGATCAGTCAAGGAGATGGCTGGTTTAATGCTTTCAGAAGCAACTGCAGCTGAAATATTGCACAATTTAGGTAATAAGAACAATACTTTTTTATACTTGCAATAAATGAACCTTCCATGAAGAACATCTATCATGGATGACAATAACAAGTCACAAGGCAAGGACAAAGGACCGTATGTTTCATTTTAGCGAAACTATAAAAAATAGTTGAGCCACAGAGATGCCAATAAATACATAAAAGAGAAATAAAACCGAGTGAGCCTCGAACACATTGCTAGGAAAAGTTTACTACAGGGCCATAAGCACAGAAAAAAAGTCAATGAAATTAGAGGCTTATGATCAAGTAACTTAAACCAAAAGTTCCAGGTGGCCTTCCATTCGTCACTTGGAACAAAAAACGTTATTGAACTTTTCCCAAGAATAGCAAATAAACCCTCATTTCAAGTGCTGTATGGAATAGGCGATACCCCACACTATTTCAATTTAAATGGAGAAGAAAAATACGAAGAACAAGTTCCACAAGGAAGAAGGGAGAAAAAATTGAAAACAACACAGAGGATTTGTTTTGGCAACTAAAAATCAGGCCTTTTCCCTTCTTACACTCCCCAAAATTATGAAGCTAGTCATATTTACAAACATAGTGACCTAGAGAACTAGGATAATATAATCATAATCCTGCCCATATCTCAGTTGCTCGATGAAATGCTGCGACCTAAAAGATGTCAACAATTTCATAGTCATGGTGGTTTGCTTAATGGTATCCTGTAACGTGCCTCATTCTAGCATGTGCTTTCCCATTTCCAATGATCTATCGTATAGAAGCGTCTTTGAAGCAGAACAGCTTGACTAAAGTAGAATAAGTCTAAAATATCGACCCACGATGATTACATTTTTAACAAGTTTTACCATGTTTCTCATGTTTGTCATCTATACATGAGAGGATGTGATTCCAGATGCATAAACCATGAAAGCTGGATAGCGTATTTTATTTCCTTAGAACCCACCCAATGAATCTGCCTCAACTGTCACCAAATAGACAATGCAAAACCAATCGAATGGAAACAAAAATTTGTGACAAGGAAAACTAAATAGCGTTCCGCCTGGGGAAAAGGTTGTACCGTTGTAGCCGTTTCTAACAACGTAAGAGCTACTCCAAATAAGGCCCAACTTCAGAGCAAGAAACCTCAGGTGGAACCAGTTGAAGTAGCTAAAACTGCCCGCATCAAAGATATAAAGAGACCCGCCATCCGCCTTCTTTAATAGGATTGAAATAAAAATGTAATAAAGAAATAATTGCTGCCATCAGGCCCTAAGATCCAAAGGTTACTCTAATCCGACGTTAATATATCATAATTGCAACAGGGTGCTCCGTTTTACAACATGATAGAAAGAGAGAGAGAGAGAGAGAGAGAGAGAGAGAGAGAGAGAGCACTAAAGGACCCATCCCCTGTAATCTAATAAAAGCAGGTGAAAAGAGGAAATGCAAGACTAACCACCAAATAATCTCAAACTGCGCTCAGAGCCAGGTGCTGTAGATCACATCCAATGGAAAAAGGAAAAAGAAACACTGAAAAATGGGGCACAAAACCGGAAGACCAAGAATTCTTACACGGAGCAGAGCTCGCCCGGACGGAAATTGGTCTTCTCCGGCGGCCAAAACTTGATGGCAAATACGAAACGGAAGACGGTCTGTTGCCAGAAGGGGGACACTTCTTCAGAGGAAGGCAAATAGAAGGAGAAGGCGTTGAAGAGAGCGCCATGGCTATGTGGGGAGCGGGCACACCAGAGCTCCCTGAAGACGCTTTACAGAAGGATCTAGAGAGGGCCAATATTCTGGGGATGCCTGTTCTCCCTTGTTCTTGTTTCAATCAGCAGCACGCAGTAGTTGGCCAGAATGACAGAGCCAGAGCCCAAGTTTTTTGGGAAAGACGTGCAGTGGGGCCGTGATCTATCCCATTTTACCAAATAACCCTTCCATTTGGCTGATGGTGTGTGGCCTTAAAGGACTTGGTCAGCAAGTGGTTAAGGGCAACAAAGGAAAAAGGTAGTGGACTATGTGGCCCGGAAGACTCTAGTAGGAAGTTCAATATTGACATTTTTGTTAGCATTCAAGATAATCAAAATTGGTAGCTCCTCAGTCTTCCTCGATTGTTTTGGAACTTGCAACTAAAAAGTGATGTTACGGAGAAAGTAAATAATTTTGTTTATATTCATATGAAGCAAATTGTAGTTGAACGAATTTTGTCAAGAGAGATGGACTTTGAGTACGGATCTCTTGATTTCTTATGTTTAATAACCTTCTAAATTCATTGGCATAGCATAGCAGGTCGGATTCAAGTGGTGTAGCATAGGTAATTAGGTAGGCTGGCACGTAGAGGACACATTGTTTGTTCATTTTTTGTGGGTGCTATTCTCTTAGACATTTGAAAGAGGGATGCGACACTCAAGTTGAAAGATGTACCGTAGCTTAGCCAAGTCTCGACGCAATTCGGAGATCTTAAAAGCAAGATGAGTGAAAAAGCCTTCACATCTTAAATAAGATGGTCAACTGCGTGCCTCCTACTCATCATCCGTTCTTTGGCAGCGCTCGTTTGCATCTCAAAATCAACCTGCAATTCCAAACTTTTAGAGTTCTCCGTGTGCAAGCACTGCAATTGACACTTTCAAAGCTATCATTGTTTTTGCATCGGATTACAAAAGTTGGTTCATCATTGGTCTGCGTCTGCTGAAAGAGACGAGCCTGAGCACAAGCTCGCCGGTGTTCATACATGAGCCAAGTATTGACTCAAAGGCATTTGTTTCTATTGAGCTGCCTGCGTATTGATCGGTTCGAGAACATACAAAATATTATATCGAGTCGTACTTTATCCGGTGTAAGTGTAAGGAAACCTGAATGTGCGTAGGACTGCACTTTCTACGGGGCAGCAAGTAGCTCATCATTGCTTGCCCGCAGGAGTTGAGCTCGGTTTGGCTCATTCCGATACCATCAATATCATGAGCCAAAGTACATGTTTGGCTGAGCAATACCGCTTTGGAGTGCACTAATCCAGGAGCAAAGGTTGATGTCTGACTGAAAGTCTAGGGAAAGGATACCCTTAACCTGGCTCTGTTAACCAAATGTGAAGTTACAGTGGGTGAGACAATTAGAAAAACAACACATAATTAGTAATTAGTAGTTGAAAGGAGAGACTAATAACCCATTTCACTCCCACACCAGGCTTGGTCTTCTGATACCACAGATCCTAACCTACCTCCTAGCAACTTTTATTTAAAAAACTACGACAATTAATCATTCAGCTACCCCTTTATAAGTGCCCGGATAGTCCTCATAATCTTATATACGAGGAGTAAACTTTCCACGTGTTATAATCTACCTTCCTTTAGGCATCTTTTAGGCACACATATCAGCACATGTAGAAACCTAAGTACAAGTGTTGAACTAGATTTGATACCCCTATTACTATCCAACCTACTCTCACACTAGCTTTAGGATCTCGGTTTGACAGATCTCAACCCACCTTCTAGCAGTTTTGGTTTCAAATCTAAAAAGGACTACGAATAAGGATATTTAACCATTTAGCTGACCGCTGTATAAATTCCTCAATATTTCTCACAATTTTAAGTAAGAGACTAAATTTTTGAAGTGTTAGAGGGACATTCATATGTAAATGTATATAAAGATACAAACCCAATGGTAACCAAAGTTAGGTATACATTCTGGGGTCTTGGAAAGGACATCATTAAGGTTTAGAACTGCATTCTTTCCACACATTTTCAAAGCTCACTGGTCCCCCTCTCCCCCAGTTAAAAAGACTATCAGGGCTCGTCCTTATTCAAACTATTTACATTCATGGACTAGGGCCACTCATTAGTAAAGCAATTGTTCTTGTATAGGACGCCACCCATAGAGAATTCAAGACTCAATTGTAAAGCCAACAGATGTTTCTTATTGAACATAATTGTCAAAGTGCCTCGAGGATGAAAGTGACTCAAGTTCTTATGGAACCTCATGTTTCGCAATAAGTCAAACGTAAGCAGCCATCTCAGTTCCAGCCACTCCAACTTATTCATGCCCACGAGTTTTATATTGAACTGCAAAAACTGGATAGAAGACCAATGCAGGAGCTCCCATGCTGGTAAATTTCGGCACATATGAAAAATTAATTGTCTCTAACTTTCTACAACACTGCACAAATGGACTCCTCGTGAGCAAATTGAATACAACAAATGAAACAACAGATTTCTTTTCCATAGTTTAGGAATGAAGACTCAAATGGAGGAAAGGTTTAAAGAATCACCAAGACCATGAGGAGGCGCTGGACTAAAATCAGTTCCAAGAGAATGGCAGCCGATTTAACAATTTCAAGCACAGAAGACTACTTTAAAAGTAAAAACCAATTCAACAATGAATACTAGCAACATTAAATAATTATGCAATCATAAATTTACATCATTGACTAATATGACATGCTAACGAAAGACATTTTCATCATTTTCATTAATAACAGAAAAAAGTTCAAAGTAATACAAATCACTATCAACATGGAAAAGCCAACTTGCTATCAATACAATTCAGCAGCTGCTGAAATTGTAGGAAAACAGATAATTGGAGCAAGCATGCAAGTGAAGGACCTCCATACTTTTCTTGTACATAAGCATTTCTTTACAACTGGTCGATTCACCTAATCAAGGCAGACGTCAAAGAAAGAATTACAATATTATGAAAGTAAATCTGGAGTTCCCCATGACAATTTCATGCATGTTTGCGATGCCACTCCAGTTTATTGCTGTTAGCATGATTCACATTCCCTTCCTGGCACAGAAGAAAATCTGCTATAGCTTCAGAATATTAGAATGACTAATTAGTAAAATAAAAATAAAATAGAGAGGCCACAACAGTTTGTCTTGAGATCCAAGTTCGTGGCAGTTTCACCAGTAAAAATGCTTGAAATATGTTAATTCTTCTGAGACTGTCATTGTGCTCTACAGTCTACATAGATAAATGTATTATCTACAAATGTTAAAACTTAAAAGTTTAAAAACCATTGACCCGATCCCATGTACATAAGCTTAACATTAGGGGTGATAGATATTGTTTGGGTGATTGTTCCTAACGATTGAATGGCAAATAAAGAGACAAAACCAGAAAATTTATTTGTGCAAGATATTGGTGGAGGAGCATAAAAATTTTAGGAAGGTTACATATCGTTTTTTCTCCAAGAAAAAAAAAAGCATGAAATTTCTTTATCTTCTCTCAAATGTCCAGGTTCTATGTGTGCCACGAATAGGGAATCTTATATGAGGCCCTTGGATTTGAACATCCACTAGAGAAGTACATGACTATCAAAAGACCAAAAAAAAAAGGAGGAAGAGAGTATTAAAATAAAAGACTCCGTGATGCATATGCAGTAGATCTTCAATCAAATTATTCAAATCATAAAAAATATGCCACTGTAATTTCATGATGGAATAAGAAGGTTAAAGCTTGTCGTTCTTAATTTTCAGATTTTTCCATATTCTTGTAGCTAACAAAAAATGTTAACCTTAGGCATGAATCGAAGTGTGCCTTATGCTGAAAGAAATGATGCTTGCCTGCTTCGTGAGTTTAAGAAGACAAGGTACAGTGGATCTTCAGGTGAGAGCTTAAAAAGCTCGATAACAATGTAGAGGCATGTGGAGATGCTGCAAAACAAGATGTAACTAAAATTCAGATATCTACGACTCCATACTCACACATAATGCTCATTTGCACACAGGTGGGCATGTGAGCATATGGAATGCATAGAGTGCACAAGTTGAAGAATCAATTCAGCTATTTGATAGTCACAGATATAAACCCTAAACATATCTGAGACAGAGGAACTAGCAACTTAAATCGTTGTCAGTTCCATTTATCATACTATAATGTCCATAGGATCTCGCAGAACTTTTGGATAAGCAGGTCTTGAAAATCAATACTTGCTCATCAGTCAAGGGAAGAGCTTCCCAATCATCACCGATTTCCTTTTTTTCCAAATATATTATTATTAAATGTACAAAAAAGTTTTGCAAACCCTTACCTGCCAAAACATATCAACAAAACTATCCAAAGAAGAGCACCAAAGCAATTAGATTCCTTGTAGATCACCCAGGCCTACGTAATCAAGCTATTGGGATTAAAAGAAAACTCATTATGAACAAATTGGCAGCAAAATCAAGTTTAAGGATAACTAGGCAACATAAAATGAAACTACACATACATGTATGCTATTTCTCTAGTTAGAAAGAAAGTCACAAGATCACCACAAGCAAGCTCACCTGCTAAATTTCAAACAACATATAGACCTAGTGTCCTATGTCACATAGGTGCGGTGATGGTGCAGGTGTGGGTGCCGGTGTGGGATGTGGCAAGTTCCAAAAAAAATTGGGTGTGGTTGAGGCAAGAGCATACACACACACACACACACACACACACACACACACACACACATATATATATATATATATATATATATATATATATATATATATATATATATATATATATATATATATATATATATATTCTATATTTTTAATTTTTTTTTAATCAAGGTTATCTTAGCCTCACACAAAATTCAAAGTTTTATTAAATAAAATAGGGGAGGAGAGAGAAAAGAGGGAAAGATAGGAGAAGGAAAAAAATGAAAAAAAAACAAGAGAAAAGAAGAGCGGGTGTAGTCAGCAGCACACGATTCGGTTTGACTGAGTCGGGCTGCACCCGTATCGACGCGGGTGCGCCACCATATTTGGTGCAACCCGTGTGACTTAGCTAGTGTCTCATGGTCAATATCTGAAAATCAGACAGGGATTCAAGAAAACTAAAAACCTCACAAACAGACAGACTAACTAACTAAATATATGTATATTCTTCTCACCATAACCGATGTGGACATTGTGGAGAGAGATAGTTTCAGGTGCTTACTAGTTCATCTGGACCTGCAGGAAAGACCAACCAATGGTTTGACCTTAGGGCAAAGGATGCATACTCTAGGTATTGAACTGTAGTCTGCATTCAAATTGCAGTATTTAAACCACCCCAGTTAGCACAGATCCTCCATGGGAAGTGGCCAACCTCAGGGCACTGGGTGAGTGCATGATGATCCTGCCAAAATGATTTGCAATAGGTTGGGTTTGGGTCAGGGTGTGCAATGCCGACCCCGCAGCACAAGATCACATTTTCCCCATTTGTTTTGCGTCATAATTTTTCTACATAATTTTCATAGATCTTTCTCCCTCTCTCCACTTTGTGTTAGTTGGCATATGATCAAATGTCTATAAATTATTTTGCTGAGATATTGTTATCATCTGTAAGTAATTGGTGAGTAAATATGTTGTTGATCTTTGTAAGGAAGTATTTGGCTGGTGGTTTCTCAGTCATATAACTTACACTTCATATTATCTGTCTTCAGTATGCATGCTTATGGAACAACTATGTCCAATTTTATTATGTTAGTATATTGCTTTACATACTTTGTATAACAAATTCACTTTTTAATATTTATTTACCTTTATTCTGCTACATACTTTTGTACTTAGTCTAAGTTTCTGACTCCTTGACTGCTTGTGAGGGAAGGAATGAGTACTCGGAGACACAAACCAAGTTAACCAATTCACCAACATAGTTCCCTAGGACCCTAGCCATCAAAATTCAGACATTGTGGTGACAGCAATAGTAGCAACAACAGCAACACAATCAAATACCAACAATAATAATACAAGACCAATATTATCACCATGAGCAAATATTTGCTGTAATATTAGATAACAATAAGAGAGTTGCCTACTTGCCTACCTATTTTCTCACTCATATACCACAACATCACATGGATCTCATGAAATGAGAGCAACCAAAAAGGAGAGAAATAGAAGGACATGTCAGACCACCAACACACTCACATCTTACTCAAGATTAACTCATAAGCTTAACCTCCATAACGACAGACTAGAATCTTTTGTCAGGGAGGTATGATATTTTTATGCTTGCGTCATCTGCATGTCACTGTGAACTTCAGACAAACGGCCACAGCCACGAGTCCCACTACCACAACCATGTGACATAAAAATATGACTTCCAGCTAAGCATGTAATTTTTGCAAATCGTGTCAAGATGCATATACACATGCATACACACACAAATTATTGTTGAGAAGTTAAGAAAATTCTCATACCGAAATTGCTGCAACATTGATATAGAAATCAATCAAAGTTGCTCCCATCCACCTGCAGAATTCCAGTAGTTGAGCCAGCAAAACTTTAAAAATTAGTACAAAAAAGGAGGGTGTGTATACTAGGCAGTTTAAAGCCTGTTTATTTAGTCTTTTTAGATGGGCGGGACATGTAGTAAGAATACAAATATCTTTCCCGATATATGCACTTTTTGGAAAAAATATGCACTTCCGTGATGTTTTCATTTGCCAACTACATTCGCAAGTCACAAACGGGTGAATGCGTAAGCAACCAAAGAAGAAGTTATCTGCAATCCCAGATCACTAGAACTTACCTTGCTAGTCACTGACCTGTGTTTCTTCCAACAAACAAAACATAAAATAGAATAAGGAAATGAAACTTAAAGCCTCACTCATGACGTTTAGATTTCTCCTCCACAGAATATCATCAGCTCAAATCATGAGATTTTCCACACGAAGGTAATGTAAACACATGTAGACAATCTGAACTTTGAAGAATTAGGGAGACATAAACAAAAGAAACTCCTAGAACAAACAATAGGTGATATATCCAACTTGAACGGTATAAGAATGGAAGAAACAACGTAAGACAGACCTTTTCAACAGCCTGCTGTTTTACACTTCAAAGAAATTCAACATTTCAAATAAGGATAAAGGAAGAAGTAGGGAGCACTATGACTTTACAACTACAGGACCGACAAACTTCCGTACAAATACTCAAAGTATAAACAACCAACAAATAGAAGCATTACGTCTCCAGAACAACAAACGGCTACAAAAACAATCCACATCAAATAAGCAATCCTTTCTCCAAATTGTTTTTATCGTTCTGACTTCTGAGGCATTTATGGCATGATTATTATGAGAGACTATGTGGAGTCGTGGACATATCTTAATTTTTCACCCATCACCTAAAAATTCAATTTTCTTAAAAATGTCACCTTGCTCTCCAACCATCGGATGCGAGTAGAAAACAAAGGCAAGAACGAAAGAGAGAAGTTGCTTCTAAATATCATATTTGATATAATCGTCGTGCAAAACCTTGTGGGCTTCTCCCAAATTTTCACTATTCGTACAAAAATGACTTCTATTTATGATTCTCTTCAACACCGACTTCTGATTTGAGAGCTAAAAGAGTGGAAGAGGAAGGGAAAAACGGAAGTTACGGAGTCAGGACTTCTTTCCGAAAAGGGGAGCCGTCGGTGAAGATAGTGTAGAGGAGAGTCGCCAACATGAATAATCCCAGCACGCTGAACAGCACTCTCGCCGCAATGACTGGTGTGATCGCCACCATCTTCTCTTTCTCCTTTCTTTGCCTCCTCCAGTCCTCCAGAGATTGACCTACAGAGAAGGCAAAGCCGCCGAAGCTGAGCTACTGGATAAAATTGTTACACGTAAGACGCGGGAAAACCGAAAGTGCTGAAACGTAAGAGGCGACAGCTCGAACAAGCCGCGCGAGTAATTTGGTGCAACGTGTAAATAGAGAGAGAGAGAGAGAGAGTCGTTGGACCGCGTTGCCTTTCATACAATCTGTGCCATCGTAGCAAGAAATTCCGAACTTTTTGATGGATTTTTTTTTCTCCAATGGACGTGATCATAGATATATAAAAAAAAAGAATATGAGTCTGCTTTTGCTTTTGAGTTTTGGGGTGGTGAGAGTTTCTTTCTTTCAAAAAAATTTTAATTTTAATTCTTAGTCTTAAAATATAAGATCTATTTTGTATTTCATTATTATTTTTAAAATATAAGATCTATTTTTGGTGCTGGAGTGCCGTCTGGTGTCTTGACCGCGGTCATCACAATTACATGTCTATAATACAAAAGATGCTTTGAAAATTATAAATTAGAATTGACTGCCTACTAGCCCTGCCTTGATTGATACGTCAATTTTTTTTTCTTTGTAATATTTTAAAAGTTTAGTCTTGTATTAAACATTATGAGAGATTTTCAAAAATTAATAAAGAGCATTATTAAAGTGTTTGGTTGTCATCTTTTCTAGTCTTTTAAAGCTGAAAAACGAAACTATTGAGAGATGGGTTGAGATCTGTCAAACCAGGAGCACAAGTGTCAAACCAGGAGCACAAGCTTAATACATGTTGAATCGTTACAACCTCTATGACAAATATATAAACTATTGAACTTCATTTTCCGTTTGTAGATGTTTTTTGCTGATTAAAGATAAAAGCAACTTTTTGGCTTATAAAATGTCACACGTTTCATGTAACTATTAGATAAGAGCTTAAAGAAAACTTTTGACAACTTCCGAGACTGAAAAGATGGCTGCAATTATGGTTTAATATTTTCATTTAGCTACTTATATTCTTGTAACCCATTTAGTGTTAGGAGGTAATATGGGAAAAATTACAATGGAAGTTTTCTGTTTACATTAAAAAAAAAAAACAGCTAAAACCATCGATCGATTTATACATCTAATCCCTGATTCTTTTTGAGTTCCACAAGTTTAAACATTCAACATCCATCAAGATACTCGGATTTGTATAAAACAGCAACACCATGGTGAGGAACCAAGAGAACCGAACACAAACACAAACGCGCTCTTGATCTTCTTCAATTGAAGTTACTAAAACTAAGTTCCTTGGGAGGAGGGTTAAGCTCTTGTTGGCAGTGGTTTTATTACAGGCCTAACAATCGCATGCTAGCGAGCACCGTTAGCTGCAGGCAGGGGCGACTAGGCCATGGCCCCACCCGAGCCAAATAATTTTTTTTTTTACATTGAAAAAAAATAATATTTTTTAATTACGTAATGTAATTTTTGTATTAAAATTCAGTTTGGCTCTACCCGGATCCAGAGGTCAGACTACCGGCTCGCCCCTCAACAAAATCCTGGCTCCGCCCCTGGCTGCAGGGTTGAGCATCCATATGCAAGCACTACACTGTTCAACCTTCTAATTGCAATGTCATCAAAGGAAAATATGTGTAGAACAGTTTTAAACAGAGACAATTGAATGGGTGAACTCCTTTCCGAGTGGGGTAGTAGAAGCAGGGGCAGTGGTAGGTGTAAGCATGGTGTGGGTAATTGCCCACACTGGTTCACAAAAAGTGTTTATTTTTCTATTGAATGTCCATTGGCAGTTTTTTTTTTTTCATTTACATACAGGTGCCCCTTAACAATTTTGAATTATATAAATAGTGCCTCTTAATCAAAGTTTTGTAGCTCCGGCCTTGGATAAAAATAAAACACAAGATGCAACGTTGACCCCCTCCTCGATCGGATCTTAGATCCACAGTTTTTAAATGTAAAAGGGACTTGAAAACCCTGGCCTTCAAATCCCCGTGTTTGTTTAAACGATGGATCTCTTTCAACATGGGTCTCACTTTACCATTGGGTCTTAGCTGGGAGGCAATCAAACGCCCCCTGCCTCAGACAAATGCACCAAGCTTGTAAATCTCTTTGCATGATGAGTTGATGAAGTACCCAAGAAGCGAAGCTCAATCTTGTATTGCAATCACAAAGTGCAGAAGCTGGCCAATTGACATTTTCTTATGGAAATAGAGACTTCGAGCAACAACCACCTGAATGAGACCTTCCTAATTCCTGAAAACTTCTGCATTGATTGTATGGGTTTTTTATCATAATAATAAACTGGTAGCAGTCTGCCCCATGAAAATAGAAAGCAAAGGAATAATATTATATACCAACCTCATGATTTTCAAGATCATTAACCAACAAATATTTCAGACCCTACGTTTTATATTGTTTGTGTTTAAGTAAATGACATTATATAGATATAATATTTTCTTGACAGGAAATCACTTTCTAAACATATCCTTTTCCTTTTTTGTTGATCATAATACTTTGTACCTGTGCTTGGAAGAGCATCTCTAGCTTGAAGCAATGAAGAGCTTTTCTCCCGACAGTCCCATTCGAAAAAGTAACTTCAATATCCCCACATTGAGCAGAGCAATCAGAACCAGCTTCATTTGGAAAAACACATTTCAGTATCTTCCTTTTTTGCCAAAGTAATCAGATCTTGTTTCCTTTGGGCTGATGTCTTTATTGAAAAGTTTGAATATATAGATATCACCTGTGGCCGATTTCATCTATAATCAATTCATATACTTGACAAAAAACCATATTCCAAAAAGATTAAGTCAAGAAATTTTGAATTCAAAAGCAGTTGCGGACTCCTCAACATTTGTTTCTATAATTTGATAGAACACTCATTTGAAAAACACATTTGCCAATTTCGAAACATTCTTTGAGAGGAAAAAGGATGCTCAAGAAGATATCAGCTTTTCAACATGAGCCCGCAGTTTCTTTCTCTCTCTCTCCCAAAAAAAAGGAAGCTTTTGTGTTTAGAGAATTTACAGAGGGAATATGATGTGTCGGCCGCAAAGCCATACACTCCTATATTCAAATGACGAAATTTTTAAGGCAGAAAATAAATTTGAAAGCAAGGCAATGTTTTCTCCTTCGAAAACAATTCCTCGTCCGGAGGTGTATACTGTAATTTTTACCCTACCTTTCTTGTAATCCGAAATTCGCAGACCACCTGGTTATTCTTTTCGTCTTCCTTGCGCAGCAAGCACTTAATTTAGTAAATTATTTCACATTTGCAACTAAATTCGAGAACAGAATACCAAGTGACAGGCTTTTTTTGCCTTTATATTGCACTAGAATAATAATTTTGCATACAAATGCTTTGATTTATAGAAGTAAAAAATATTACAGCGGCCATAAACAGTTGGGATGATTTTTTACTTCAAAGAATCAGAAACTAACATGGATGAACTCTATAATCAATTTATAACCGTAAATAGTAGGTCAAAAGAAAAAAGGCCTACTCGGTATAAATTTCTAAGGCTCTATAATGCGCGGGAAGCAAAATTATTTCTGTTTTGATTCAGATGAATCAATATCATCGCCTTGTGCACCAAGCCTGACGATGTCTTCCACGAGGATCTTCCCTTCTGTTAATTTAATGTAGTTTGTAAGCGCAAGATTACACTCTGTATAATGCAAAAGGAAAGCAGTAATAACTTGAAAAGGTAAAAAAAGGAAGACCTCTGTCTTTTGCAAGATTGCTGACGAGTTCTTGAACTCCTTCCTGGCCTATCGTGTCTTTGAGGTACATGGCTGCAGCCGCCACTTCTTCTGGAGTAACCTTACCATCATAATCTCTGCAAATGTAAGAATTTACGTGCTTAGAACATGTGTATGTGAGATAATAACTAACACAAGATAATCAAGAAAAGCTTATTATGGAAATATTATGAGAAAAGCAGAATATCCCCGGTACCATGTCCATAGATTTGTAAGTTCTAACAATTGCATGGATGAGATCATGTGAATGCTCGAAAAACAAAACTAAAGCTCGCATGGTCAATGGTCAGTACAGTATTACAGATGAGTTGTATGCAGTCCATAAAAACCACAAGAACAGGCATTTTCCAGACAATGCAGAAATCACGAAAGTGGTGCTAGCAGGGGCACCATACTCAAGGTTCAACATTTGCTGGCCAAAAGGTTGGTACAATGCAATGACGATTCCAACAGGTTGATTCGCAAGGCACATCTTTAAAAATTTCAACTTAGAAAGGGGGAGCTATGATTGCCACAGGAGCATTTTATTGCTGCTTTAAGAGAAACAAATAAAAGCATGCGATCTGGGTACTTTTCGTTTGTTTTTCCTTACAGGTACTGTAAACTGTCAAAACAATTGACACGAGAATTATACCAAGGTATTTAGTTTTATGCAATTTCAGAAACTATAATCCAGAGGTATCATCTCAAAGCAAGCACAAAGGGGTAACTGGAAGCGCTAATTTCCTTGGAGCTCGGCTTCCTGTCCAACTAACGTACTACTTCACTTGAAATAAGAATGTCAGAACTGAGAATCCTCCAGAATTCAAAGCCCCGCAAAGTTTCTTGAAGGATTTTATCTCATATTTGATCTTTCAACTGAATACGGGTGAGAAGATTTTGACAGAAAATACCTATCAAGCAGTCTCCAGCGATCACCTATGATGGCATCCACATCATCAATTTCCTTCTCCAGGTTTTGAAGCATTGCATCAACCTGAAACATGGTCCATATAGTATTACATTAATGCAGACAAGTTTAACTGATTATAGTAAAGCGTACCTCAACTTGCACACTAGGATACATAATATTCACATACAACTAATACAAAGACAACCAACAGATTATAATATTCATGTTCAACTAAATAAAAAGACAACCTTAAATGTGACGAGTATGGACCACATAAACATCGAGTAGCACAAAGGAAGCTTTTCTCCAGGGCATGAAAAGTATACAGAGACATTGTCTGGGAGTGGAAACCCATTTTCCATTTTATATAGGGAGATGAAGAAAGAGAGATAAGATCTAGTAACGAAAGGATTTGTGAAGAAGTCGTTACTCTATTAATGAGTGCAGATGACACTTTGTGCCCCATAGCCATTTCAGCTGCATGGTCACTTTCTTCTCTTGCAGCACGATAGGCCTTTTTAGCTTCTTCCTCACCTTCTTCACCTTCTTTTCGCACCATGCTATTATACAACTCTATCTGTTAAAGGACATCACCAGAGTTAATGCACATATGTAGTACGAGGAAAATTGTTGACCTAATGTTGAGTAGGAAAAGAAAAAAGAAGAAAGACATTTAACCTCAGATAAATGTGCAACCACACAACTATGAAGGAAACTGTAGCAGCATAATAGTAGCTAAGACAACAAATCTCAATAAAATTTCTGCAAGATAAAACTAATTCAAGCTTCCACAAATTCCTTGTTACACAGGCAGTGTTTCGCAAAACTGGCCTCAGTGTGGAACTCTGGAAGATGATTACTTCTGAAAGCAAAGAACCCGACTTTGTATAGAGCAGACGCTAAAGGACTTTTTCAAGTGTCTATGGAGTACCTCTTTGTTGACCAGGCTTAAAAACTCCTCACGCTCCCGGCTGACAGACTGAATAAACAAAAACATGCAAATAAGCATCTGGCCCACTAAAGAATAACTGGCAGGCTATGCTTAGACAAAATTGTTATACCGATGCAGATGCTAGGACAGCCAGAGCACGGCTGAGTTTGCATAGCTGCTCCTCCTTCTCCGTTGCTTTGGCCTTTGCTAGCTCCTGTGCTTCCCTTGCAGTGGGAATTGTCATCTCCCTTAAAGCAACATCTTCCCGATCAACTGCAGATTCCTTTTTCCGTGCTTGCTCCTCTTCCTCTTCAGCCTCCTCCTACAAATGGTGATCAAATATGCATCTTTCAAGAACAAGTGCACAGGCCAACAAAAGCAAGTACTCTTAAGCATTAAAGTGGTAAGCTTAAAGAAATAAAGAAACTCTCAAGCAGGATGTACAATGAGTATACCATCTTGCTTGAAATAATGATAAAAAGGCAGTGTACTGTACCTTGATTAATTCTTCTTGCATTTCAAGGAACTCCAATTTTCTCCTCCTCTCAGCAAGAGAATCTTCACTTGGCAAGGCAGTCACACCGACTGTATCAACAACCTCATCTGGAAGTGAGGATAGAGTGGCTTGAACAGCCTCCTCAGGTCTGATCTTTCCAGATACGGTGAAGGCTCTGAATTGTCGTAGCAGATCAGCACGGATTTAGATGACAAAATTTCAACATTTCTATGTTATGGGTATCCTAATACGAATCTCATACCTAGATAGAATAAGGAGAGAGGATGGCACTGAATGGTTGAGAGACAAGTCCAGCCAATCACGAAGCTGCAAATGAAGAAACCAATCAAGAACTGGAAGATCCATGATGATATAATCATCCCCATTTTACTGGTAGTCAAACTAGACATGGAAGGATTTGCGACATCATCATATCCATGTTGATCGTTCATTGTGTTCAAAACTTAAAAAGAGAGAAAACCATCGAAGCATATAAAGAACAAAACTATCACTTAAACAAGAGCAAATTTTTATCACAAAATTCTACTATTATGAGCAGTACATTTCTCTTGTTTGTGCATTTCTTACGTTCAACATGAAAATCCATCCCTAAATCCTCAAACCTCCTTTTTCATTTGCAGTTGAAATCTCTAAATGGTTCCCTTTTCCCTAATTTCCTTTCCCTTCCACAAAGATTGTGCAGGGCCTCCGGAGTCTTGAAACTCATTATAGCCTCACTCTCTTACTTTTCTCTCCTCCTTGATAACTATTAAGCCTCAAGAATTCTGGGACTACTCAGACAACGCTTAGTTATGTGCTGAAAGTACACCGACACCTCTCTCATAAAAAATCATCTCTCAAAATGGTATTGTGCTTGCTTTCTATGGATGGGTTTCTTAGAACCACATTCCAGTGTTTGATGGGCATACAAGGAGAGAAATTCCAACAACTGGAATTTAATCATCGTTTTGGAATTTTCTAAAAAAAACATGTGGGGGAGTCTTGAATGTTTTAAGGAGTATAACTATTCCTAAACATTCTAAAAGGTAAGGGACGTTGATGCAATTTTTTAAACCATGTCTCCTTTTCAAAATTCACAAAAAATTCTGGGGATTTCATGAAATTTTCCTTAAACAGGTAGGAAAACATGTTTGATGCTTCTTTTTTCATTTTCGGTTTAATTTTCTCCCTCTTCTTTCTACCCTTTGAGGGTTTTACTATTCCATCCATCACTCCAGCCTGCTCGAGTGACTGGGAAAGCATTGAAGGGACACAAAACAGGTGGTGACTTTCGACCAAGGCACCAAGCTTTAGAGGAGAAAACCCATCACTGAACCAGGTGATTTTCTGGTTTTTTTTTTTTCACCATCAGAAAAAGATAACCAACTGGGCTGTTGGAGCAACCTCTACACCAATGCTGCTGCATCGCCTGTCACTGACCAAAAGATTTTCCATTCTTTTATTTTTTTTCCATCGGACAAAAAAAGGGGCCGCCACAGCAGCCCCTGCACCCAACACATTACAATTTGGTAACTGGGAAAGGTTTTCTGTTTTTTTTTTTTTGGCTACCAGAAATAAATGGTGCTGACCTCAACGAGGGCCAGATCACACCAGATTTGGTGCTCCACGCGTTGTTTTCCTTCTAGATGCTGCCTGGGGTTGGTTGATGAGGTTGTAGAGGAAGAGAAGCGGTCACTGGCTATGGGAAGACAATGCTTTTTTTTTTGGGGGTTGGGGGGGGGGGGGGGGGGAGTGAGCAACCTGCAATTGGCAAAAATTTGGTTCTGGAAAGCGCACCCCTTTGGGTGGGACAAGGATTCCGGAAAAGGCATTCTGATTTTGCTCTAACAGGCAGAAATCATCTCTAGTGTTTGCAGGAGATGGAATGCAATTTAGAGGTTTGAATTGTCTTCCCTAAGTTACAGTGCAATTTCAGGGTGCCTAAATTTTTTCTAAGGGAAAATGTTGTGTTCTGCACAATAAATGTGTCTTGGCAACAAATTCAAAATATCATCAGATTTTCCGTTTAATTAGTTTTTGCCTGTTTCCGCAATATTGTCACAATATTTTGAAAATATCAGCAATACCAGTGACAATGTCAAAGACAACTATGATAATGTTTTAGTTGCTTCAAGACTAAAACAAACAATTCAACCTTCAGAAAAAATCTTCAGACTTGAAAGTGAGAGCCACTTCCACTAACATCACCCTCAACCAGTTCTTTTTTGTAATTTAATCTAGAAGCACCTTTGGTTCACAAAATGACTAAAGAGCAGCATCCAAAACTATTAACGTTAACGAGATAAGACTGAAAAAATTGTAGCAGGAACAAATAGATGAACATTTCTAAATTTTCAATCAAGTACTTTCACAATAAAAAAAGTTCACAACCTTGAAGCACCAAACCATAAATATTAGCAAAAAAATTGGTTAAAGCCTAAAAACCTGTTGGCGCATCTCCTCAACTGAGAGAAGTCCCAGTTGGCCTCGGTCCCTGCAAGCTTGCCGAAGTTCAGCTTCTGACAATGACTCAACACCCTCGGCTTGGATCATCTTATCGTCATTCTTAATCCTGTAGAGAGAAGACCACTTTTGATTCAGAAGGTCCCTTGAAATCTGAAGTTGAGAGCTTCCTTCGGGAAATAAAGATAATTCACCAAGGTTGTAAGCAAAAGAGTTTGCAAAGTCAGCAGTCACATTTTACAGAATGTGAGCATCTGTGTGAGTGTGCAAGTGTGAGAAAGAGAGATCGGCAAGGAATAATTATACAGCAAGCAAATAAATGTGCAAAGAACTGGTAAGATCAATCCTTTGGCTTCCTAATCAATAAATAAACAAGAAAAGCAAAACTTATCATCCTCCTGGGTAAACATCTCACCAACAAAAGCCACAAAATCTGTGTCTTCCTATGTGCTGAAGAACAAGAGCATTTCAGGTGTTCATTCAATAACTTTGAAACTTACCAAGCCAGCCTCTTACGAAGCATGTAACGCAGATATGCATCTGTCCCATAAGGGCTGATTCCCATATACTTGCACATGTTTATTAACCTCGGTCTGCAAGAGATGTAACAAAATCAAATAAGAAACACACATAAAAGCAATACTCACGATGCCTTTGGTAGTCTCATAAATCATGAGAACAGAATCAAGCATCAGATGAAAAAGAATTCATAAAAAGGTGAACAAACTGCTAACTACCTGCTGATGTTGTCCAGAGTTAACTCGTCATTGAACAGCTTTGCAAATGCCAATATTTCCTCATTGCTGACATGACCGCCAGTCCTAACCTATTCAAACATTTAAATTTGCACACAAACAGAATCAAACCACCAAATATAATAGATATACATACAAGGGTTTGCAATAAAATGGCCAATGACAAATACACAAAAAAGCTTGCCCTTGTTTGGAAGGTTCATGCACAAAACAATGCCATCAGAGAATAAGCACAATATTAAATTGTTTTTATGCCATGAGAATTAGAATCCACCTTGTTGAGGAATTCATCAAGATCCTCCGCTGTCTTCTTAATTTCTCCACTACGAGTTTTTTGTACTTCTTTTGCCATTTCCTTAACTGTGTCTTGTAAGAATTTTGCATATTCGATCCTTGCATTAAGACGCCTTTTAAGTGCCTCCTGTAACAAGCATACGATTAGCAACCAGAGCTCAGAGGACCCCATATCAATGTTATCACTGCCGTATCGTATCGTGTATCGGTCGGGCCGACCTATACGCCATATCGTAACGTATCGTAAAATTATTTTTTAAATTTGTAAAAAATATTAAAAAATTATAAAAAATAGGGAAAAATCAGAAAAAATCTTAAAAAAATCCGAAAAAAATAGTAAAAATCAGAAAAATTCAAGAAAAATGCATTTAAAGGAGCATTCATCATTCATGTATATGAACTATGAAGTATGAAGTATGCACTGCACTTACTAAATATGAACAAGAGTACAAGACATTCCAAAATAAGAAATCAAACATTCAAAAATCAAAATCACATATTAAGCAACATAAGAGAGTAAGAGTATTCAATTACATCACAATTCATAAGTTCAGAAGTCAAAACTCAAAGCATATTGACATAGTTTTCAAAACTCAAAACAAAAAGCCTCGCCAACGGCCAATCGTCATCTGCATCATCACCTTCATTCTTCATCATTTTCTTCATTTACTTCTTCTTCTATCCCCTCTGTTGCAAATGGAATGTCACCAACATTCCATTGCTCCCCCCAGCCTCTCCTTCTTCAACTTCAACAATCTTTGCTGCTCCTTCAACATTCAAAAAATCAAGATCGTCCTCATCAAGTATTGCAGCTGGTTCTTCTTCAACCCAAGAATCTAATATATCAAAATGGTCAATGAAGACCCCTTTTTAATTTTTTCCCTGTATCGTGCGATACGGGGGAGTATCGTGCGTATCGTACGATACACCCACTGTATCGTACGATACATGCGATACGCGTACGATACGTACGCGTATCGCACATAATGATCGTACCGTATCGATAATGCTGATACGGACGATACGTATCGTACGATACGCGTCCGTATCGTACGATACGGATAACACTGCCCCATATAGCAAGAAAAGATAAGCACATTAACATGAATTCACATGTAAAATCTAGTCAATAGCCACTACAGAATTTTGTTCACATAAAAAAGATAAAAAACAGAGAGAAAGTCCCAGAAATGTGACGCAAAATGTTCATGAGGAAACCAGAACCCTACTTTCCCTGCATTCAACATTTTGATTTCTCGTCTTTTATTTAATGAAAATCACATTTGCATGTAGAAACCATAATCGAGTATTAAAGCATTTGGTAAAGTGTGTGTGAGTGTTTACAAGTCTGAAATGTTTATAGCGCTCATTAGGCATCTGTAACTTGTATGAAGTGATAAATAATCATATACAATACTATCACACTGATCACTATAGATAGAACAAACAATGTTGAACACATGTAGGAAACAACCTACACTTCCTTCATGGAAATTGTTAGTGGTGTCTCACCATGAAAACAACATAGACATTAACATAACGTAGACATTTACACCAACAATTTGAAGAGAAAACATTGTCTGCCAGTGAAAGATTGGAGGGATATTGCTCAGCTTCACCACTAATGGAGTAAAGACCTGTGATTAATGAAACAAGAACAAAGACTAAACAAAGAGACGCTGGACTTTCTAAAGAGCTCCACAAAGCAGCAGCGAAGTGAAAAGCTGGACCAAAAGAAACAACAACAGTGCAACAAGTAGAAGATTGATATGCAGAGTAAGATAAGGCAACCATGCTTGCTGCTGCCCACTTGTCAGAGAGTGTGATATCTATCCATGGCCTTGGTAACACATGCAATAGGTTTAAGGCTTTAAGCTTAACATGAGCTCCAACCAACCTTGAATACCTGTTCTTGGGATTGGCTTCTTCAAGCTTAAGCTAACACAATAAAAAAAAACCAAAAAGTTGGTTGTTTATGTTTAATGGAGATAAAAGGACAGGCTTTAAGGAATTTTACTGCAAAAGAAGAATTCATTTTCCCTCTTTGTACTTATTGCGTTTTCTAATAAGAAAAAACTTGAACAAAAATCCATCAGTAGATTACTTTATTTAAGTAAGCAAAGTGATCCTGTGTAAGTCAACTTTAAGACATCTGAATCATCTGATAAGTGATATTATCAACAGGGTCAAAATGCCATGTATTACTTCATTGTGGACTTTGTGTCAAGCAGATTACTAATAATAAACTGACTCCCTATTTTTCCTCATTCTACATTCAGTTCCTCCTATCAACTTCCTACCGCTCCTATTTGTATTTTTCTTTCCCATACACATGTAAGCAACATCGTCTTTTGTAATTGGATAAATGTTTTACATTAGAAGGAGACAAATGACCAGAAACCACCAGCTAATATTTCAATCAACCATGTGAAGATTTCCAATGTTTTCAGACACCTTGAGCCCTTGACATACGTCCAATGCATCAAATAAAATAATAGAAATAATAGAAAAGTCCTCTCCGCAGATTATTAACAAGCACACTCGATTGCAAAGCTGGTGCCATCAAGCCACTGCATTTTGGACTACAATTTCGCAGACCCCATCAGCAACATCCCAAGAGATTCAGCAAGATCAGCCTTCAAATAGGCACCTGGAAGAGATTTTCAGCCTTTCTGAGTAGGCCAGGTTCAATCTCAAGTTCTCTATTTAACGGAACAAGCCTAGTTTCAATTCAGCTAATAATAAATATTAAGTGACAAGAGTCAGGGTAGAGTTCTTATCCATCCAAGATTTGAAACACACTTGGGCAAAAAAATGAAAGGGAGTAAAACAGTGAGCAAATGACTATAAACCTCTCAGGAAGAAAAAAAATGAATTGATTTTAATAGAATAAGTTGTTTGTACTCTTGCTTGAGAAGGGATGTCAATATTTGGCTTCAGGTCATCCTGATTAATTTGAAGCTGATCAGTCTGATAAGTAAATATGCAGAATCAAAATATTTGTCATACCTGGAATTTTTATGTTGGCATGAAAAGTTTACTTGAATCTGAATTTGATTTAGAAGCTAGTTGACTGAATCTGACCTGCTTACCTTTCTAGCCTGTTTCGAATAATAATAATTGCTAATATCTACTTATTGCCTAGAGACATTAATTAGCCCTCAAGCTGAACACTTAATTCATGGACTTTTGAGCAAAGCTCCCAATGTTCCAGCTAATCTCAGAATGCTGCCCTGGCCATTTTACTGGATATA
The DNA here is from genome assembly GCA_011799765.1 of Nymphaea thermarum. Lineage (NCBI taxonomy): Eukaryota > Viridiplantae > Streptophyta > Magnoliopsida > Nymphaeales > Nymphaeaceae > Nymphaea > Nymphaea thermarum. The sequence goes on along the minus strand of JAANDH010000268.1, from coordinate 236,513 downwards.
TCTCCTGATGCATTGTGAATTTTACCAACCTACAGAACCAGAGATACACCTATAATCTATCCATTTTTCAAGTACATAGATACACATGTGTGCATACACAGAAACATGTGTATCAGTATATTCATAGTCTCATACATATATATGTTTCCTAATTGCGGGTGAACAAACAATTTGGTTCCATGAGGTCGACTTTGCGATTCACCATAATTATCAAGAAAAACAAAGAATTCAGAACTTTTCTTGTAAGAAGTCTTAACCAGTTATGATTCTAGTGAGAAGGCTGTACCTACAACATAAGGATTGTCTAAAGACGTTGTTGCACCCATACCACAACTGCATTGGGTGGTGGTGCACGTACTGGTGCAGCTCCAATTCACCAAATTGGTTACCCTTGTAGAATGCAGCCAAGCGCGTCCATCTGAACATATAGGTACCTTTATGCACACTGGACTCAACATTGACCCAAGTTAGGTGATATCAAATGAGTCATAAACTCATATATTATTTCTGCTACGTAGCATTTCTAGATTTTGCTTTGCTTTGATATGAAAAATTAACTTTTTTCATAAATTGATAGTTTCATGTCTACCAAATGTTTAATTTCTAAACTGACAATAGAATTGATGCTTTTAGATTTAATTCATTTTTAGCATTTATTAGTTACCAAGCAACAATTATTACTTTATTACCATAATGTATGATCAAAGTTTCTTCTAGTTAATATGTGTGCTCCATGCCAGCACCAAGAGTTCTTAAGCTGTTTACATAAATGCACTAAAGGTTGGGGGGGAAAGAATTCAGTCTAATAGCTCAACTTAGTTGCAAAAAATTGGAGAAATCAAATAGTTCACAGTTCCAATTCTTTTTCCAGTTTCCACTGATGGTTTCATGTAGCATAATAGAAAGGGAAAAATAAACCAAGGATGAAGCAAGAAAACTTATTGGCTCAGAAAAATATGAAGAGAATAGAATAACACACTAATCAGCAGAATTAACATTTTCATACTTTTTACTTGCTTCAAAATGATCATAGCTTCTAAAAAAGACAATAATAAGAGACATCAACTAGCAAAACAAAACTCCTCCCCACATTGTACACTTCATTGGCTCTTAGGACCTGCCTGTACTTATATTTGATCCAGAAGATGTTTGAGTTTTCAAGAAGATCTCTCAATAAGTACCTGTTCTTTCATTTTGTCCTGGAACGTAGACGGTAACATGTTTGGAAATACTTTCAGAAACACCGGCAGCAAGAACTCCATGAATGGAACTATAATAAATACTGCAAATGGAACTAGCCTGAAAATGTCAGCTGTAGTTCTGGTCAGCTGCTGCCTTTCCCTTCTTGAAAGGTTTCTTCCACCAGCAAGCTTCAAAAGCAGTCTTGAACAAATCCTAACATCAGCCCAAAGTAGCTTTGTTCCAAGCCAATAGTGTTGGAGAGCTTCCCAAAATTCATTCTTCCAATGAACCAGTTTATTAGCCCAGTCTTCCCTGAAAGAAAGAATAGAAAATCAAGCAAAACAAAAGGTCCCTTCAATCTTTGATCAGCTGAATATTAGAAGGTGACAGCAGCGGACAATATTAGCAATACCTGCTCATAGAAGCAACTGCACGTAATGCAGGTCCAACTCCCAGAAGAACAGCCCATACCCTCTCTATAGGAGATTTTGCTTTCTTCTGTGATTCTTGGAACTGCTTAGCTTTGGCTTTTGCAGAACTCAGACCCTCAACTGCCTGATCGCATTCCTCTGGTGATGCCTCCTTTATTTGCTTCTTGGTCTGCTCTTCATTAGGTTCATCCCCAGAATCAATGCTAGGTTCCTTGACTGTAGCTGTTGAAGCAGTGCGTAAGGATTGTGACATCCACCTGACTCCCAGGGGAAGCATCAATCCTGTCATTCCATTCCCAGGGCCAATTTTTGATATAAAATAACGATCTGAACTCCATAATTGTTTTGTGGGTGAATCAAGGAGCCTCCCAGCAATGCCCAGGTCCACAACCTTCACCACCCTTTCATTGTTTTCCTCTCCAGGTGACGGGCCAGAAACACATTCAGGGGCATTTGAGCATTGAGAGAAAAGTGGCTGGTTGCATAAATTCGAATAACTAGAAACTGAAATGCAAGACAACTTCAGACGATCTAGAACAAACTTTCTGCTTCTAATTAATGCAACAGAAGCCATTGAGAATTCTTCCCTTTGACTTGTCTAGGAGATGAACAATGGACATATCTTTCAGGCACTGTCAATCCGCTATATCCATGTGCGCCAGTATGCATACAGATATAAGGCACCACATGAAAAACATGAAACGAACAGACAGACAAAAGTCAGACTTCCAAGTCAAACAACAGGAAAAAATCCTTCTCTATTTAGAGGTTGTCTTTTATATGAGATAAGCAGCAAGAATCAGCAGGAGGTGCATGATGAGGACAAAAGAACCAACTAACAAATTGGCTGCCTTCAGAAACAAAAAATAACCAAGGTGGAGAAGAGAAACCTAATTAAATGAGACCAAAAAGTTAAAGAATCCTAATTTTCCACCACTTCAAGCAATCTATGTAACTGGTTCTCTTCATAGCAAAAAAAAGAAATAGATAAAAGTATCAGAAATTGATTAAAATGAAATACCTCTTCATTTCCAAACAAGTGTATTGGAAGAACACACTATTTTCCTCAAGATAGAGTTACATGGTGGTTTTGGGTATCATGAAATTTCTCAAGAATAACTCCACAAAATACAAGCAAGACCATAGTAATTTTCTCATGTCCAGTGATAATTCCAAGAATACCATGTATTACACCGATAGCATAAGCTGAACTCAAAATGGCAACAATATCATCAAGATATTTTTCAAGTTATTGGTAATATTAGGGGCTGTCATCCAAGATTAAGAGCCGAATGTGGAGGGTTTCATAAAGATGACATCAAATTACCACATAACTCATGCATTATTAAAAAAACATAAACACAGATCACATCATCACACCGGATCACAGGAAAGTTGAACTCAACGTAGGTGATACAGTAGATGTTATCAGAGACAGGTAACAGGCAGTAGTCCTTGACATTGACTTGTGTGTCTTCATGCCTGCTTGTTTGGGGATCCTAAAGCTCAATTTCACATCAGGTTGAATTTAATTTTTCAGAATTTCAACCATAGACAGTGTCGACTCCCTATTTAAACCTTAAAAGTGGCCAAAATATCCATCTACCGGTAACCTCCAAACGTAAAAATGATTGCATCGACAACTTTTCAGGTAATATACTTTTCCTGATTTGACGAGCCAACAATTGAAAGCAAACACAGAGAAACATGACAAGCGAATGCTTCTTCATCCCTTTTTCCTGAAAAATTGGGAAAAATAATTGGATCCGTAGACGCCTGAGCTTCTCTGTTCTAAGTGAAAGATTTCTTAGAATAGAAATTTGGCCATCCCTTGCTGTGATGGCATCGATAGGAGGCTGAAGATCCTTGTCCATCCGCTTTTTGACGAAACAATGCAATTTCTCGTCCATTGAATACATAGGTTCCTACTCGTGGCGGTCTCTGAAATCGACTCACGTGAAAACTGGAGTCTTCGAAACTAATCTCACCATGAGTGAGTGATTTACAGCAGCACGTGGGAAGGAGTCAGCTTTCTCGATGACATGAAAGAAGGGATGTCACAGCCACGGCAGAGGTGTGCGAAGGGACATTTGGTAAAACAACAAAAAATGGCTGCCGCCAACTATAACAAAAACAAACTGGGGGAACAAAGGAACGTAAAATCAATAAACCATGCAACCATTAAAACTCAACAAACCTAAAGCGATACAGAAACCAACCGCACGACGAGGACTAAAGCTGATCCAAAACGCAGCAGAAATTCATCAAGAATGAGTAAGGAAAAATAAATTCAAAAACAATCATTTTGTCCTTAAGAAGCTATACAGAGCTGACGGAGAGCAATAAAATCGGTAGAAGAAATCCCCAAAACTTATCTAGTTCAAATTCCCTCGCCCCAACCAAACCCTCGCAAAAACCCCCTCCTCCTCCTCCTCTCTCGCATCCGACTCTGAAACCGAGTTAAAAAACACAAAAAAATGGACTAAAGAAACACACAAGGAGACCAAGTGAGCATGCTACCTTCCATATTGGAATCCCCGGCCTGCCTCAACCTCCTTTCTTTCCCTCTCTCTCTCTCTCTCTCTCGTCTCTTCCCTGTGAGTCCGGAACTTGTTAGGCGAAGGTGGAATGCCGTCGCCGATGACTTTTTTTTTGGGGGCCAGAAAGTCGGAGCATTCCAGGAACCGGATCCAAATCAATACCACTTAGCTACTGATCCATACAGTTTCCTCGGATGAGCTTCTTGACTCGAATCGTTTTCTAAATTCTCTGAATCGGATAAAGAGTGTACTTGTGAAAAATGGAAGAGACAATTTGATTTTTGTAGAAGCTATATCTAAATTTTGATTTAGAGTCGAAATAAAATTTTTAAAATTTTTTATATAAAACAAGTAATTTTTTTTAAATTTAAATATAATTTAAAAAAAAATCGAAGTGGGGCGAGATTTTACAGTTGCAAGTTTTATTTGTTTGTTGGCTGAAATGGGTAGAGGATATCAAGTAGATTGGAGTATTTTTCCATTTACATATTGGGTTTTGTAAATTATTTTATTAATTTTAAGCAGTCACTTGTGATTTTTTAAGCTTGCTTTTTACAAATGCACCAAAATTTAAATGAATATTCGAAAACTTCTCTACAACTAAAATCATATGTCACAGGCAGATGACAAATATCAGTGTCCTTTTTTTTTGTATTGAATTGGTAATAATTTTTTTAAAAAAAAATAAATAAATCTGATATCTCTCTCTCTCTCTGTGCATCGAATCTGGGAAGAATATGCTCTCATGTCTGGATCCGGAGCAACTTGAAGATTGTGGGCCATGTCCGGTCCCCTATTTTGTGTGTGAGCCACTTGCTAACTTATAAAATAATTGAATCTTTGTCCTCAAGGAACTTATCACAATCGAGCGTTAAAGTGGCTCACATTTAAGGAATTAAAAGTTTTAATTTCCGACGAACTCGTTTGTCTCTCACGACCTCTAATTCCTTCCCATATCTATTAGAAATCAGGACATTAGACAGTCTGCTTTTTCACATATTATATTCAAATAAAGAAAAGACAAATCTAAATCCGCATCCAAAATTTGATTTTACAATCCAAATCCCATCCAAAACAAAATTTTGTATATATCTAAATCCGAATCCAAATTTTGAACCGGATTTTGCCAATTTTCAAAATGTAATAGCATTACATACAATATATTTGTCTAAAAATGAATCTGATTCGAATCCAAATCCAATCAGATATTTATGTATATCTGAATCCGATTAAATACCATTTATTAATTATGAATCCAATCTGTTAATCAGATATTAATATTTTTTTCATATCCGATTTTTTCTGATCGGTTTGGTCGGATATCTGATTCAATTCGTGATATATTAACATCCATACCCACAATGCTTTTCTCCCTCTTTTTAAATTTTTGTTGACAAACTGTTAAATAGATCTTTTTTTCTTGACATTCGTGCTTTTAACATAGCTTTCTTTCTTTCTTGTTATGATATTCTAATTTTCATCACAGTCTGTCATTGTTTGTCCAAGAAGCACCAAGAAGTCTGCTGTAAGAAAAGTCGCAATCCTTCTAATTCTCTTTTCTGATTTAACTTTTGATTATCTATGTGTTCGGCTGATTATATTCATGTGATTTTCTGTCATATACTGTTAGGTAATAGTTTATGAACTGTTTATAAGTTATAAACAATTATCAAGATGAGTTAAATATCCTCTTTTATATTGTCATTGCATATTAGTTGTTGTTTTTCTTTGTTGCATTATTTTATAAATATTAATAGTTTCTTTTCTGCAGATGACTCCGGTGGAAATTATCTGGTGCTTGATTTTAGAATGAACGAGAATGTCATTCCCTTCAGTTCAATATACGCCCTGAAATATTTTTCAATGACAAAACGGTGAACAAAAATGCAGTCAAGATATTGAACACGTTAGCTATTTTCACCCCCAATAAAAAAAAAAAAATCCAACAAGTGGGTTTGGGTCGGGTGTCTATCGAGACCCATGCTCCAGCTTAATTTTGATTAAAAAAAAAATCAGACATAGATCTGCGTATTACTTGAAACATGACGTTCCATGAACGTATCCATTTTTATGATTATAATGTTATATGAATGTGTCCATTTTGTGAATATGCTTTTAAAAAATAGACATATTCATGGAACATTATATTTCTTCAATTAGCCATGTGTTTTATGTCCTAAATGAAATCAAATTTTATATACTAGCTAAAGTGTAGGGTATATATATATATATATGAAATTTGAATGGTGACTCTAGCTTTTTAGAGTCACCTTCCCATCTAACAAGGACTGTTTGATCCAACATAATAGACAGTTAAAAGAAAAAAAAGAGAAAAAAAAACAATAGGCATCATCGACATCTATTTTTAATTTCTACATTTTTCTTCATGTTTTTCTCTCAACCATCCATTAGATGGTTAATTCTGAATAACTATAGTCACCATTCACTTACTATTTCTTCATGTTTTTCTCTCAACCATCCATTTGTATCAAATGGACGTCCCTTATTAGATAGATGGTTAATTCTGAATAGCTATAGTCACCATCTACTTACTCTTTCTTCATGTTTTTCTTTCAACCATCCATCTGTATCAAATGGATGTCTCTTATTAGATAGATGGTTAATTCTGAATAGCTATAGTCACCATTCACTTACTCTTTCTTCATGTTTTTCTCTTAACCATCCATCTGTATCAAATGGACATCCCTTATTAGATAAATGGTTAACTCTGAATAGCTATAGTCACCATTCACTTACTCTTTCTTCATGTTTTTCTCTCAACCATCCATCTGTATCAAATGGACGTCCCTTATTAGATAGATGGTTAATTCTGAATAGCTATAGTCACCATCTACTTACTCTTTATTCATGTTTTTCTCTCAACCATCCATCTGTATCAAATGGACGTCCCTTATTAGATAGATGGTTAATTCTGAATAGCTATAGTCACCATCTACTTACTCTTTATTCATGTTTTTCTCTCAACCATCCATCTGTATCAAATGGATGTCCCTTATTAGATAGATGGTTAATTCTGAATAGCTATAGTCACCATTCACTTACTCTTTCTTCATGTTTTTCTCTCAACCATCCATCTGTATCAAATGGACGTCCCTTATTAGATAAATGGTTAATTCTGAATAACTATAGTCACCATTCACTTACTCTTTCTTCATGTTTTTCTCTCAACCATCCATCTGTATCAAATGGACGTCCCTTATTAGATAGATGGTTAATTCTGAATAGCTATAGTCACCATCCACTTACTCTTTCTTCATGTTTTTCTCTCAACCATCCATTAAATGCACCTGACGGTCGACTTTCTTGGTATCATGAAAACACACTAAGCTGTTTTGGGTTTCATATGCACCTGACGACTGTAGGTTGCCACTTATGATAAGATGGTTACTATATTTTACTGTTGTGGTCCTTGTGGATGAAATGCTACAAGATTTAAAAGTACTTTTGTCAATTAAAAAAAATGTATTTTGGTCATTTTATAAAAAGGCAAGGGCATTTCTGTTATTTTTAGCCCTAACATGTAGCCCGGTGTTGGGCCGGAATATATGGGGCACTCTGCCTAAGTTTGGTTTTCTTTTGTTCAATCACTTCCTCAAATGCAAATATTCAAGAGATTAAATGTCGCATACACCTACGCAAACATGAGATCGTTTTAGTCATCTCCTCAAGGGCAGTTTTTTTTTTTTTGGTAAAATTTTCATCTGACAATCTTAATGATGGTTGCACCATTAATGTTTGTTCTCACTTGCTTAGCTTAAGTGGGATTTTGTAATTGTTCAACAGGCAGCAGTTTAAGGTGAGTTTGAGGACAACAGTTTCTTCTTTTTGAACAAACTTTCCATCAATTGAGAAAAAAAAAGATTCTAACATCAAAAGTTTTCATTTGCACTCATAAGTGCTCTTCAATGTCTTCATTCATCTTTGTGAAAATCAAAGGTGTAGTACTGTCAATAGTAGTGGTCATTATATATGGTATTAAAAATGGAAATATGGTCAAAAAAAATATATTTTATATTCAATAAGGCTTCTTCTTATACTTATGAATTCCATTCGACCCAAAAATGATACTGTGGAGGAATCTTTTTGTTTCTCAATATCATTGGGTTGATTATTTTGCTCTATTGAGAAAAGGATCTCTTAGAGTTATTTTGTGGATATAAAAAACAGTATTTGGATCCTTCCAACAACTAAAAAGTGTTTAATGGTTGAATCAGACCAAAGCTCGAGATTGAGGGCAGCAACACAGGTAGATTCTTAAAAAAAAGGATTCTTTTCAAAAATTAAAGCATTCAACTTCTCTGAGACGTTAAAAAATTCAAAAGTTTATATGTAAATTTAAAAAAATTAAGTTTAACATATATATATATATATATAAATATTTCGGGCTCTCTAACAAAAAAATTTGACTCTGCCTCTACCTTTAGGAAAGTCTTTTTACCCAGCATATATATCATTTCATGTCAAGCCACATTTATGTTCTTCAGCTATTCACAATGCCTACTCTGTAGACAAAGGAATTTGAATTTTTTGATGTGCTTTATCTTAAAAATATCCTTATTCTTAAAGCCATTTGCTCCATATCTGGGGAGTTGTTACGGCAAAAGAATGGGAAAGAAAGGTGGTTTTTCAAGTTATGGACCAAAGGATTGGATTTAATAATCTAAAACACCTGTCTGTTTTAGATATGGAGTATGCGACTGTCAGAATTTTATTATTAATTATTGTTGCTGAAGGCACAGCCCAGGGACGTTTTTCAAGAAACATGAACATAAAAAACAAATATGGTTGGTCTCCGTGCAGAGAATAATGTTCTATTTTTTATTAAACACTGATATTTTAAGTCATATATTTTGATAATAATTTATTATACATTTAAGTAAAATCAAGTTTGGAGTTTATTGTCGACGACCCAAACCTGATGAAATAGTTGTCCTCGAGACTATTGCACGATAAACCTTTCTAACATCCTGATCAATATCTAAATCCTGACATTGTTCTTGGGATGGCTTGGCAAAAATAGGTACATGTAGTATCTAAAGGGAAAATTTCAACATAAATAATATAAAGAGAAATCCACAAATAATGCTTAACTTATTAGTGGTTTTGGCAACTTTTAGGGAGTATTCTAAGCACCACATCAACTTCTTTTGCTCTTTTAAAAATGATTTGGGAAGATTATTATGCATGGAGCATGATTCCAGTGGTGTATGGGTAAGCCCGGGCATCGGGCCGGACCGACTGCGATTCAGGCCTGGGCCCGAAGAAAAAGGCACCGGGCTGGTCCGGGTGGACCCGATAAGTTTTTTTTTTAATATTTTAAATTAGTATATATATATATATATATATATATATATATTTAATTTAATGGGGCTGAGCTCAAGCTCGAACTCGGGGTTTAATTGTCGGACCGGGCCCAAGCCCGGGCTTCGGGTGTTGTCGGGCTGGCCCGGTGCACAGGCTTATGTGTGGGTGTAAGAGTGGGTATAGGAGGAAAGAGTATCTTATGTCCAACCTGGTTAGTAAAAAGGGGAGCATCTTTACAAGAACAAAAAAAAAGTAGTGAAAGTAAAAAAAAAAAATACAAAAAAGACAGGCATTTCAGAAAAAAATTCCTTAAAATACCTTAACTCTCTTTTTTTTTTTTGGGTGTATGTCTGTTGCTTGCACCACCTTGATGCGCACAACTTACTATCGTCTTTTTCGGGTGTATGTCTTTTGCTTGCACCACCTTGATGCTCACAACTCACTATAGTCTTATGTTCATCCAATTTACATGTGCCCCCCGGACTCACATGTAAATTGGGAGGAACATAAGACACCCTCCCCTCTTATGGCCCAACATATAAGCTGCTCTGAATGATCATATTAAAGATCAGCCGAAGTTTTCAATTACTTGAGCCTTGGGAGGATCAGATTGTTTTTTCTCCAACTTAAATATTCCATCTTCATTTCATCTCCCACACTCCCAACTAGAGCTTTAGTCTAATTCCTAGATGAAAGATCTTACTTTCTACCAACATATTGACATAAATCAGAACAAATAAAGCCTAAACAAACAATGTTGAACGTTATTATATGTAACAGTTGAAGATCACACCAAATCAAGAAGATGAGATGGTGGACGTTGCAAATTAGGAGGTTGCAAATTGAGAGATCACAACAATTTAGGAATGAGATGGTGGACGTTGCAGATTGGGAGATCGCAACAATTGGGAATAATAGATTTGGCAAAAAATCAAGGATATAAACGTTGCTGGTTCTTATCCACTAAATCTATAAATACCTTGTAAATCATTCATAGTGTACAAGAAAATATAGTTTTTTTTTATTCCCTTCATCATCCCTGTTCCTCTCACTTTATTATGGTATCAAAGCTAGGTTAGCAATCATGAGGAATAGGGGAAGAACAGAGGGACCTATGATTCTTCCCCCAACTAACGAAGAGATCTTGGTGGAATTGCCACATATGAAATTGAGCACAATTTTGCAAAGAAATATCCCACTTGTTTCTCGAGAAGAGATGGGAAACATGCTCAATATCATTTGATGGAATAGTTGCCTCAGCTCCTTGTTGTTTGAGGAAACCCTCCACTTCAATTGGTCTTTTTTCACGAAAAG